>JANHFX010003531.1:0-11029 GCA_027560015.1 Chloroceryle amazona | reverse complement strand
AGGAATAGCCCCAGGAGGAGCCTGGGGAGGCGGTGGCGGCAGGTCCCTCTGCCCAGGGCTCCAGTCGCAGCCCCTAAGCTCCTGCCAGGGGCAGGGTGCACTCGCCCAGAATGCCCCAGCGCTCACCAGAGAGGAGAGTCCCCAGCCCCCGGGGCTTGCCCCACAAGAGACCGTGCATCCAGCGGTGCTAGCAGGCCTCCAGCAGCCCTTTACTGAAGAAAAAGGAAACTAATTCCTATTTCCATGACACTGTCTCTGGGTGCTGTTTTCTCCCTCTTCTCCCAGTGCCTTTCCCTGCTCCCTTCACCGCATCATGGGACAAACCTGCCTCTTCTGGTTTCTCTCTGCTGCCTGACATCAGCCAGGGGAACCTCACTACTGGGAGGATGACCAAAGGAAGTATGGACAGCAGTCAGCAGAGTGAGATTAGAAATGTAGAAATATCACCAGAGAAAAAGAGGTAAGGAGTGTGAAACTGGGAAGATGCAGATGTTGACAAGAAGCATGTGCTCAATGTCACCTCTTTGCATACAGCCTGTGCCCTTATGTTCTCTGAAAATCCCACAAGTAAGAGTAACAGGAGGGCTTTGGTAGGGAAGTGTCATCAGCTAGACTGAATACTATTAGCAGTAGCTCTGTGTCCTGGTTTGAGTTGGAACAGAACTAATTCTGTTCCTTGATTTACTTTTCATCTCAGTCTTGTCTAACTAACTGCACTTTCTGAAGTTAGCAGCATGTTTTCAAAGTCAGTGTCTGCTTCTAGCAGTGATAACAACCGATGGTTACAGTTACTACCAAGTACTGGTGTGCAGAAAGGCTCTTGCTTTTAATTGCTCCTGTAAAGACCAAGGTCACCGCTAAATCTTGTGTACCATGTTGGGGGGCCAGAAAGTAAAAGGCCACACCTGTGGGGAAGAAAGGATAGGACAGGTGACCCTCAACTGACCAACAAGTGATTCCATCCCATACACATTATATACAGTATAAAGTTGAGGGATCACAAGGGAAGAAAGGACAGGACAGGTGACCCTCAACTAAGCAACAAGTGATTCCATCCTATATACATTATACGCAGTATAAAGATGAGGGATCACAAGGGTCACGCTCTCTTATTCAATGGCTGTTGTCCAAGGAGGACTCTGTCCATTCTGCCTTCAATCCTACCCATATATTCCTGAATCCTGTTCCATAATCCAGCTCTTGAATCCTTCTCCTATCTGCCTTTAAGTCTGAGAGTCTTCAAGGATTGGGAATTAAAACATACTGTTTACATCACATTGTTGCTGAGAGCAATATGATGATGTCTCTTTTTAAAGTTTGTTTCAGAGTTAAATGTTGTATTCTTCTTTATAGCATAGAATAGAATACTTCATTTGGATTGGACCTAAAATGATCATCTAGTCCAACTACATATGCCCTTCACGGCTGACCAAAAGTTAAAGCATGGTATTAAAGGCATTGTCCAGATGCCTCCTTTTGAGGCACTGACAGGCAGAGAGTATTGACCACCTCTCTAGGAAGCCTGTTTCAATGTTTGACCATGCTCTTGATAAAGAAATGTTTTGTAATATCAAGTCCGAACTTTTTTACATTGTGAGGTCTCCAGAGACAGCCCATGTCTTGTAGCTGAGTTCTCCTCCCAGGGCAGACCCCTGGACCTCTGTTCAGCCCCTGCTGTCACTGCTTTATTTTTATTTTTTTTTGAATGTGATGGTGCCTTATGTTGTAAGGCATCCCCAGATGCAGGACTTTACACTTCCCCTTGTTGAACTTCTTGTTGTTCCTATCTTGGCAGAGTACAACCCTGGGTTGAACCAGAGGTCAGCACCAAGTCATGACTCTGCTCAGAAGGAAGGATTTGGGTACCACCATAGTGTGGCTACACCCAGCAGTGCAGGGTGGTAGAACAGGAGAGCCCTGGAATGCAGGGGCAAAGGATGCAGTGAGGAGGAGGAGAAGCCTGGGGTGATGGGGTGGGGCATGGCTGAGACTGAAGAGCCCCCAGCTGGCAACACCTGACCCAGGGCCAGCTGCAGAGATGTAGGCCTGTTATGCTGTTGTACAGCAACACAGAGAAGCTGGTTTTTGACTTTGGAGGGTGACCCCAGCATCTGGACCAGCACCTCTTTAACCACCCCATGGATGGTCAGGATGGATGAAGAGTGCATGTCAAGTCTGAGCCTCCCCTAGTGCAGCTCTGAATCATTCTCATGTGTTCTGTCACTGAATCCCAGTGAGAAGAGACCAGCACCTTCCTCTCCACCTGCCCTCCTCAGGAAGCTGTAGAGAGCAATGATGTCACCCCTCAGCCTCCCTCTCTCCTTAAACTAGACAAACCCCAAGTCCTCATCCGCTCCTCACAGGACATACCTTTTAGCCCTTTCACCAACTTTGTTGCCCTCCTCTACATGCATCCAAGGACCTTCACATCCTTCTTAAACTGTGGGGCCCAGAACTGCACACAGTGCTCAAGGTGAGGCTGCACCAACACTGAATACAGAGGGATAATCACCTTTTTTCTCATCTGGCCATACTGTGTTTGATGCACCCCAGGATATGGTTTGGCCTCTCAGCTGCCGGGACACACTGCTGGCTCATATTGAGCCTGTTATCAACAAGCACCCCTAGATCCCTTTCTGCAGGGCTGTTCTCCAGCCACTCCTCTCCCAATTCCTACCTGTGTCTGGTATTACCCCATCACAGGTGCAGAATCCAGCATTTGTTCTTGTTAAATTTCATGCCATTGATAAGATTACCATGTCCAACAGTCAAACACCTCACCATCCCACAAAAGCATGTCCTGAAGTGCCTCATCTATATGTTTTTTAATTACCTCCAGGAATGGTGACTCCACCACCTCCCTGAGCAGCCTGTTCCAGCATCTGACTACTCCTGCAGTAAAGAAATTCTTCTTAATATCTGATCTAAGCCACCCCTGGGCAACTTCAGGCCATTTCATCTAGTCCTGTTATTTACTTGAGAGAAGAGGCCAGCACCCTCCTCCCTACCACCTCCTTTCAGAGAGTTGTAGAAAGTGAGAAGGTCTCCCCTCAGCATCCTCCTTTCCAAATTAAATCCCAGTTCCCTCAGCTTCTCCCCATAAGACTTGTTCTCCAGAATCCTCACTGGTTTGGTTGCCCTGCTCTGAATTCGCTCCAGCATAACTGATGCTACACATGGTCTTAACCAGTTTCTGGATTTATTTCTTTACTGGTTATTAAAGAAGATAAAAGAGTAGACATTTTGAAATATTTCAGGATTGTGTATCAATCCTTTTTGGATGTTTCCTCCTGCTTTTAAGTTTAACTTGTACTTGTGGAAAAATAACCTGTGTTACACCCTAGCTCTGTTGCAAGGCTTCATGCTGCAGCAGGGTTGGCACTATCAGGCAGTGGCTTACAGCAGCAGAGTGGAAGGTGGGATGTGGGTGTCCCCATTGCGCCTCTGTCAACGCTGGCTGGGTATCTGTGCCTAGCTGAAGCTGCTCAGGCTTCAGGCTCCCTTCTGGCTTCAGCACTGGGATTTGATGGTGTCACCTTGAGCTCTTTGGGGTGTCACACAAGATCACTGATAACTGCTCACTGTCTACCCACAGGTGGGTTGGAGCAGATCCACAGGCCCAAGAGCTAGTCCCAGTGGCAGTGACACTCCAGGGGACAGCAGGTAACACCCTGCTGAAGCATCTCTGCTTTCTTAGCTGTGTCTGAACCTAGAGCTGAGGGCTCCTTCCTGCTCTTTTGCCCTGCACCCTCCAATCTCTATCTTCACACAATCTATTCACTGTTTTCAAATGTACAATGTGAACAGCCTCTTGCCGCTTGGAAGGACTTTTCATCCTGTTTTGAGGTCTTGATAAATGCTATTCCAAACCTCACCCTGTGCTGCAGCACAACCTAGGATCCCAAACCTTGAGCCCTTGTTATATTCCAGGGGAGTCGTTGCCTCCTCGGTTTAAAGCAATGGTCAGATTTGGAAGGGAAGAGGGCTGTGTGTTTGCTTTCCCCTGCTGGTCCACCTGCCTGTGAAAAGGGTGTTACTGAGCATGCTTCTGAGTGTCTATGGAGCAAATACTTTCTGCAGTGCCATTAGTCTCTGAAACACCTGCCCTGGGACATTCCAGAAGACAGGAAGATCCAAAGAAGCAGCTCCCAGCCCACCATGTATCTGCAGTGCTCTGGTGCACCACTTGCAGTTTTAGCATGATCCCAGATGATGATTTTTCTTAAAGGTTCAATTTTGCCTCTGGAAGTAATTAATAATCCATACCTCAGCTGTTGTTAAGGACTGGGGAAGTTCTCTGTTATGGCTGAGAAAATTCCTGAAAGAGTAGTTAGTTCACAGAATCACAGGATGATTGATATTGGAAGGGACCTCCAGGAGTCATTTTGTTCAACACCCTGCTCCATCAGGGCCACCAAGAACCAGCTTCCCAGGACTGTGTCCAGGCAGCTTTTGAGTATCTCCAGAGATGGAGACTCCACCACCTCCCTCGGCAACCTGTACAAGTTCTTGGTCACCTTGACAGTGGAGAAATTTTTCCTGATGATCAGAGGAACATCAGGAAAACCCTCCTGTATGTCAGGTTGTGCCCATGGCCTCTGGTCCTGTCCCCTGGACACCACTGAGAAGAGCCTGGCTCCATCCTCTCTAGAGCGTTCCTCCAGGTATTTATACACACCAATAAGAGCCTCCTGAGCCTGCTCACTCCAGGCTGAACAGTGACAGCTTGCTCAGCCTCTACTCACAGCAGAGCTGCTCCAGTCCCTTCATCACCTTCATGGCCCTTTGCTGGACTGTCTCCAGTATGTCTCTATCTCTCTTGTACTAGGCAGCCCAGCACTGGACCCAGCACTCCAGCAGTGGCCTCACCAGTGCTGAGCAGAGGGGAAGGAAGATCCCCCTCCACCTGCTCTGATAACCCTAATGCAGCCCAGGACACTGCTGCCTTTGCTGCAAGGGCACATTGCCGGCTCATGGTCAGACTGGTGTCCGCCAGCACCGTTTCTGTCAAGCTTTAGCTTTCCAGCTGGGTGGCTTCCCATATATACCAGTGCACATTTCAGGAATATTCAAAAATCTGAGAAGCCATCAATTTTGTAATGAAAAGTCACTCATATTTTGATCAAACTGTGCTCTGTAAAGTACAGCTTACAGTGTCTCTGTTCTGGAAGCTGCTTTTCTCCCTGCTGCTCTATGGCTATTGATTTTGCTTCTCACGCTATTGCATGCAGCATATCCCTCTTCTTTCCAAAGAGCAGATCATTCACTGTCTTTGCCATGGTTTTACGACAGAGTGAGTGTGAGACTGTAGCAGAGTTGGAGGCTCATGTGTAGCAACTGTAGAAATGCTTGCTTTCCAAGCCCCTGTGCTGCTAATCTAGAGTGCTGGTGTGACAACACCCAGCATGTCTTCTTTGGTGAGCTTGAGCTTTGTGAGCAGCAGAACCTGTTTGCCTTAAAATGTGTTTTGTGGCCAGTTTCCCCCACGTGTGTGAATTTGTGCACACAAATCAGCTGCCCCAAGTCATTCTCTGGTGCTCAGGAAGCTCAGCCTAAGGAAATCAAAGCTTTCATTAGGCAAGGCACCAGCTCAAGTTATATCAGAAGCTACCTTGGTAGCTTCAACAGATGAGCTGCTGGGAGGACATTCAGTCAGAAGAGACATTCAAGCAGAGTTTTTGCCTATAAGGGACAAACAGGTATTGTAGTCTTTGAGCATTTTATTGAATACTTCATAACTACCCCAGCTGGAACAGTATCATTGAGAGGATTCCATGAGATATGGAAATCCTTGATGTGCACACACTCAAATCCATTATCCTTTACCTGTATGTGGTACAGGGAGCTTTTATTCTATATACCTTCCATGCACAACACAGATCATTTGGTGTGTCCCAGGCATTTTTTACTCATCATGCTTATATTTTGGGCAGTAATTTTCTAGGAGCCCTAAAAGCAATGTTACAAGTAATCACATAGTATTTTTTTAACAGTAATAGCAGAGATAACTGTTCTTATTATGTAGTGAATGTGAAGTTCACTGCTTTCTGGTGAAAAAAAGAATCATCTTCAATTCTAAACAGTAATAATTTATACATGAGCCTGCCAATACCTCACAGTAAATACTAGGATATCCAAGCCAATGGGCATTTTGTGTTTATTTAATTTGAACTCTTTATGAAAAGATTTTATTAACCAACCATGAAGTTTTTGGTGTCTCCACTTTCAGCGAAATCATGGCTTAGAGCAAAATGCCTTACAAGGCATTGACAGTTCTCCTGGGTGGAGAACCTGATAGTTTGGTGAATTCAGGTTTTTAAACTGATTGCCCAAGTACAGTGTGAAGATTATTACAATAAAAGACAAGTTCTACAGATAAGCTCTGTCAGGGCAGGCCAGGTTCAAGGGCTAAAAAAGGCATTTACAAGATGTGCAAGGAGCAGCAAGTCTCCTGCTTTCCTCCTTTCTCTGTATTCATGCTGATTTCCCTCTCAACTCAGAACTGCCACTTATGAGAAGTTACCTCAGAGCTGAAGGGTCGAGGAGAAAAAACTACTATAAACTACACCTCGCTTTCTCCTGGAGCCTGTGCTCACTTGTCCCAGACACAGTTGCCTAGAAAACAACAAGCTGGCTTCAAAGAAGTCCCAAAGCTTTGCAATTTATTTCTGTTGCACTCTTTATTTCCCTACTGGGGGAAAAAAAAAAGAAAATAAAAAAATCCCTGTTCACCTTCAAGTAATCTATAGACTGTGGAAATAAAGTTGCATGACTGGACTCGAATATAAGCTTCTCAAATTTCTAAAAAGATATTTAAATTTCCTTCTTCTTCCTGTACTCAGGATATTTGTTTTGTCCAAACAACACTTGCAAAAGGAAAAAAAAATATTAAATGAAAAGTGCTAATTTCAAGGACACTTTTTTCCCCCACAAATATCCAAATGCAAATATGAGCTGAACTTGGACTCCAAAATTTTATAAGTTTTACTGTCAATAACAGTAAAACTCAGTGAGCATATGTGCATACACACTCACCAAACTGCATAATTGACAGACCTTTCATGGTGGAAGAGAAGAAATCTAATGGTTGCTAAATTTAAAAAACAAAACAAAACAAAACAAAACAAAACCCACAAACAAACAAAAAAACAACAAACCAAGAATTAGTTTTAAAACTCCACCCTTGGAAAGTAATATGACAGTAACAGAGATTACACTCTAGTCCAAGGGTCCTGCAGAGAGGGAAACAGATTAGATTTTTGTTCAATTGCATGCAGGTTTTTCTTCAAGCATTTTTTCTAAACTTCCAACAAAACATCATCTCTCATTTTCCCTGACAGCTTCTGTTGTTTTTTTTGTTATTATTTCATCCTATATTTTATCATGTGATTTCAGAAAAAAAGTTCACACGCTGTTTTGCTTTCACAATTCGTCATGTCCTGGTATAGAGAGTAAAAACCTGAGCTGCACCGACTCCAGCCACGCATTGGAGCTGTGGCCTGTAATTGTTCCGGTACTCACAGCTGAGACTTCATTCTTGGCTTTGCCCAAAAACACTGCCTAATTCAATTTCAGGGCTACATACACTGCAGCACAAAGAGGTGGCAGCCTTGGCCATCTTCATCATGCACAGCAATTACATGACAGAACCTCATGATCTTTATAACTGCCGTGCTGCACTACAGTTTGCCTCCCTCCACATCCCTCCATTCCCAGATGGGAATCAGAAGAAAGACCTGGCAGCAATGTCAAGTTAAGAGCACCAAAAAAAGAACCTTCCTGGAAATCTGTCCCTGGATGTAACCTGACCTACTTCTGTTCAGTTCATTGTGATTACAACACATTACATGCATCTGAGCCCTTCACTTACCCCATGAATATAAACATGTTGACATGGTATTGCTAGCTAGTAATGACATAATACCTTTTGTCTACATTAAGTTGTACTGGAATAATATGAGAGAAAAAAAAAATAAATGCTGCTCAAATACCAACAATTTAATTTCAGTTAGCTTCTGTGGGATGAACTTGCTTTGTCTAAACCAGGAAAAGAGCTCTGCATTTCTGTCAAACTCACGTCTGTCATGACTGCATACATGGGCACAGCGAAATAATGTCCACTACATTTTTTTACAATGATAAGGTAAGTAGATAAAAATAGAGCAAAGAGATCATTTTTCCTCATGTTTACCATGCAGAAGAAATGATATGAAAAGTTGCTTGACAAAGGCAATCTACAAATAACCCATTTAATTATGCACAAAGCATGCTAAAACAGACTGAATCCAAGTACTGGGTTATGTATGCCAGACATGCCCTGACATCAGATATGAAGAAACTCAGAAATGTCATAGACACAGCCAAATCTCACATCAGATGTAAGCCCACAGTCTGAGCAACAGTATCCTACCTCCTTTCCACTCCTGATGTCTGCAACCATTCAGTAAAACAGTTAACATGAATGTAATAATTGAAAAATAAACCCAAATTAATTAAGGAAATTGCAGTCAGTGCAGTGCCCTTTGCTGGCTTTTTTTTTTTTTTTTTTTTCCTGTATTCTCATTCCAAAATGGGCACGGAATTTATTTTTAGCTTTATGCTGACTGTAGCTCTCTTTAGGCCACAGCAGATTTTTTAGCCACCCAATGTGATTGTGACCATAGAGAGTTAGAAAATGCTTGCAACCAAATGAAAGGCAAAGGTTGCATTGGGAACTGTAAAGAGAATGAGAGAGGTTTGGATTTTTGCTGCAGAAACATTCAGAACCTTCTTTCCTTCTTTACTCAGAAAAGAAAAAAAAAATATGCCACCTGATAACTTTTATTTTCTACTAGTTTCTTTGCCGGTGTTTACACAATAATAAGCAGACATGGGTCAATAGAAGGATCAATAACAAGAATTAAAGCTAAGGATATTAAAATTGCTATAATTACATTCCAGAGAAAGCTGGGCAGAAAATTGATTTACTGTCCTGGAAATGTTGAGATGTAAAACATATTCCTGCTTTGCACCAGGACAAAGCCAAGGCTTTTCTGTCTTTTGTTTTGGTTTGTTTCTTTGTTATGGTTTGCTTGTTTATTTTTAATTTGGTTTGGATTTTTTGTGGTTCTTTTTTTTTTTAATGAGGGAAAGAAAATCTGCAAGACACAATAGGCAGAGAAGGGCAGAAACAGATGAACAGAGATAGGCTTTGAAATAGCTAATACACTAAAATTATGTTTTTGTGAAAACTCAAGTCCATTTCCTAGGCTAAATCAGAAAAAGTAGGAGTTCAAACCTAGGTCTCACAAATCCCAGCTGAAAGCTACAACTGTCAAGTTATTTCCTTTTTTTGAAGGTGAGTCCCTCTTCCTGAACAATGGTCTGTCAAAACAATACATTTCCACAGCATCTCATTCAGACATGAGGCCTTTTCCAATTTGTCAACATTTCCAACCAGCCATAGTTACAGGACTGCATCCTCATTGTCAAACTCAAAGAATGGTTGCCTGAGGCTACCTTTATGAAAGCCCAGAAATTCAACTTGGCATAAAGACAGAGCATTTTAATTTATTTTTTTTCTTTGCGTCCAAAGATGTGGTTTGTTTTTTTTTCTAAGTGAACACTTGGGAATGGTCATAGTATGTGACAGAGTAAAACCTTAACACTGAATAAGCTATACTGACAATATACTATGATTTTAAAACAATATATGATTTATTTGATTTTTTGACAAAAGATCATTTTTCAATGTAGTTGTGATTTTTTGTACTTTACCCCTTTTAGGAGTAAAGGGTCAATACTCCTTTTAGGAGCAATAACAACTTGGAATATTTTAACAATATTGATCTGCCTGGCCAGCAGGTCAAGGGAGGTGATTCTGCCCCTCTACTCTGCTCTGTTGAGACTCCCTCCTGCAGTAATGCATCCAGCTCTGGAGCCCCCAACACAAGAAGGACATGGACCTGTTGGAGGAGGGCCACAAAGATCAGAGGGCTGGAGCACCTCTCCTATGAGGACAGGCTAAGGAAGTTAGGTCTGTTCAGCCTGAAGAAGAGAAGGCTCTGAGGAGACCTTATAGCAGCCTTCCAGTACCTGAAAGGATATACAGAAAAGCTGGGGAGAGACTTTTTATAAGGGCATGTGGTGACAGGACAAGGGGCAATGGTTTTAAACTAGAGCGGGGTAGATTTACATTAGACATTAGGAAGAAATTCTTTACTATGAAGGTGGTGAGACAGTGGAACGGGTCACCCAGAGAAGTTATGGACACCTCATCCCTGGAAGTGTTTAAGACGAGTCTGGATGAGGCTGTGAGCAACCTGGTCTAGTGGGAGGTGTCCCTGTCCATGACAGGGGGGTTGGAACTGGATGATCTTTAAGGTCCTTTCCAAATCAAGCCATTCTGTGATTCTGTGATATTCCCACCTTATAGTCTTCCTCCAGTCTCCATAGCAGGGTGTACCTTTCTGTAAAACATACTACTCCAGTGTTTGGTAGTCTGTGCTGTAAACTAGGTGAGAAAAAGTGATCAGGCTGAAAAATAAGCGTTGCTGAAAAACCTTTTATGTATCTACCTGTCTTTTTTTTTTTTGGTACAAATTCACAGGCAAGCCTCTACAAGACAGAAAGTTAAGCTAGAGTAGAAGTCAGAATTTTGTAGCCCATAATTTTACTGATCTCTAGGATGGAGTTGATTCATTCTCAGGCTGACCACAGACAATGTAAAGTTCACATTGAATGCTACAATAAAGTGACACACTAGAAAATTCTAGCAGAATTGCACTGAAGCACAACGGAATCCTTTGTTAAAAACAAGCCTGCATCATTAATTCCACACATACTAGTATTGTCCTCTGTGGTCTGAGCACCACTCACCTCAAACAGGCAAATGAACTGTATCTCGTATATATAACAGTACTCTATATAGCCTACATGTTTTGTTACCTTAGTTTCTCAAAGCTCCCCTTTGCGGCATATACATTATTTTCTGTTTTCTTTCTATGCATCACTAAAGTAGCTAAAATATAACAATTCAGAAATTCTATAC
>JANHFX010003528.1:0-66480 GCA_027560015.1 Chloroceryle amazona | reverse complement strand
CCACTCCTTGGTAGTAACTCTAACCATGGGGTGTTCTCACTGCCAGCAGCAGACACTGCCTGTGAAAACAGGCTGCTATCTTCAGAAAGTGCAGTTAGTTAGAAGAACTGAGCTGAAAAGCAAAATCACTGAGCAGAATTAGTTCTGTTCTCACTCAAACCAGGACAGAAGTCACAAGAGACTCTCACTGGGTACTGCCAGATCCTTACTGGCTGCATGAAACCATGAAGCATGACTAGATGGGGAGTGCAGTGGTATTAGTCAATCTGGAGCCACGAGAGTTCAGATATACTGAACGTGACCGGACTAATAGTGCCAAATTGGACATCACTTAGAATCTAAGCCTAGCTGCCGCCGGCCCCTCTGATATCTGAGGACAAGCTGGAACACAAGAAGGTTTATTTTCTGCCAAATTACTTTACCCATTTATGTGACTATCTTCCTGTATGGGATATAGCAGTGTAAATTAATTAAATGATGGTGTATGTGTATCCTAACTGGGCAGGATACAGACGTGCAGACATGCAGACCCCTTAAACTATACCAGTTATGGGTAAAGTGGTAATGTTCATTGATAGAGAAAGCCTTAGGCTACTGCCATAAAAAAGCATTTGAATACTACAGCGGTATGTAGGGTGATGATTCTGTACTGATAATGGCTCCAATGTACCCAATGCTACACCAGTAACAACAAGAGGAAGTTGTTTTCTGGATCAGCGTAAGTAATGTTGATATAACACTTTTCTTTTTTCTTCTCTTTCTGTTAACTTTAAATAGTGGCCTTTTATCCTAATACAGCCTAGGTATTACAAACACATAAGGACTAATTATGCAAATGCAATATAAACAAAAAATAATGACAATTACTTGAAAAAACTACAGAGAATGGGGGTATCACAACTTTTGCTTCTTCTTGCTCTCTGTTTCCTTCCCTTTCATTGGTTATGAAGAAAATTGCATTTGAAATTGATGGGAGGCAGGGAGTAAAGAAAATCAAAGCAGCTCCTCACTGAAATGGCTACTGGATGAGGATTCACATCCTCTCATTTGTCCTTAGTGCTCTGTTTACATGTGGACAAAGACCACCACTAAATACAATACACTTCTAGCCATGTATATTGCATATCTGTGAGAAAGTAGTAAAAGGAGAGAGAGAGGAATGAAGTATTATTAACTAAGTTTAGGATGTCTCGACACCATCACTGAGCTGATCAATATCACAATCAATAATCTCATTTGCAACTTTATGGGTACTTAAGGGGAACAAGGCATCACATCTTTTAGAAAAAAAACAACTTCCATATATAAATCATGCTCAGCACTGAAATCACATAATAAATGCTTACCTGACCAACTTTTCTAATGTTTACCTAAAGGAAACTAGCTTCCATTAGTTAGAGTAATTCAGCATCAGGAACGAAACTTATCTTCCAGTCCTGATGAATAACGAAAAAGAAGACTACAAATTCAAGAGCTGTGTTTTGCTAACCAGAATAACTGTTCCTCTAATTTTTCTTTGAAAGTTCCCTCAAATTCTTAATTTATACATCCAAGGAAAAACTAATGTGAAGCTTTTTACAATATGACCATTTAGCGAACTCCACAAGTAAAGCACTGAAACAGTATCTGCACATTAATCCTCACATTCCAACAGGCCAAAAGATGCCAAAGCAGCAGCAGAAGATACCAAAGTAGTGACACTTTCCTCTTTCTCTCTGAAGACTGACAATTATTTAATTAACAGTCATTATCATGATTCCCATCTTCTTTTATTTTTTTTTTATGCAGAACTGTCTCAGTTTTCTAGAAAAACAAGTGAAGAAAACACTGACAGACTTTATCACAATGATCTTGTATTTCAGTATTTTTGCTTCTATAGAGAAACTCTTCTGTGAATCTGCTTCACAAACATTAAAAGTTCTGTGCTAAAATTATTGTCATGCTTTAATATTCACTGTTATCGTTGTGTATACTTGGAAAAGAACAGTTAGAACTTAACCTTCTCCCTGTGAAAATCCAGCTTCTTACCCCTTGAAGCAAAACGCAGTCTTCAGCTATTTTAGTACAAGGCATATTTTTCAGAACTCTGATTCAATTGTGGGGACAGTGGCATTGTTGTATTCTGGTCAATTTACTACAATACTCCATTGCTTTCCTCCTTGACCCATAGATATCTAGATTCATAAAAAAAGAAACTACATTTGAAAGAAGAAAGTCATACCTTGAAAGGTCAAGAGTGTATTACATAGAGCACAGATCATAGAGCAACACAACATAACACTTGTTCTTTTGACTGTACTTGAAACCATTCATTTGTTTTCTTATAAAGAAAAAATTGCAGCCATATCTGAACAATATTTATGGCATACAATATTTGCCCTGTGAGTGTGACATAGCAAGAGGATATGCAGTTTTCTCCCCTGTATACCTATCTGGACATTTGGTTTATTTCACCATGAAATAATATAAAATGTGCAACTTGTGTTGAACTTCTGACAAGTACCTAGCTTGTTTTTACGCATATTTATGTAAGAATACAAACATACAGAAAAAAATAGGCTCTTTGCATTAATCTAGAATAGACTGATAAAGCATACTTGGGTTAATAACTTTGGCTGAAAAAATGAGTTAGTAGCTATGCTATTTCCAAATATTTTCAGCTGAAAAAAAACCAAACAAACTGAACAAAAAAACCCAAAACAAAACAAAAAACTAACAAAAATCATCTGGAAGGGTTAGAATAGCTTTTATTTTGTTTCAACAAAAACCTGAAATTTTATAGCAAGCGCTGAGGCAATATTCAAGTGATAGCCTACTTTAACTTGCATGTTGGCCAGGTTTTGGGTGCGATAGAGCTAATTGTCTTTGCTTCTTATTAGCTATAGCAGTGCTATGTTTTAGAGAGATGAATGCTGATGATACACTGATGTTTATAGTTGTTGCTAAGGAATCGAGGACTTTCCAGCTTCCCGTGTTTCGCTAGTGTGCAGGAGTACAGGAAGCTGGGAGGCAGCACAGCCAGGACAGCTGACGTGAATTAGCCAAACAATCTATACACAAAGATACTTGTAGCTTTGGATTATGAGCACACAAGAATAGCTCCTAATAACTCTTTTAATAGCTTGTAAACAACAGGTATTATAAAGGGTGACAAAAGGAAAGTAGTTTCCATAAGAAATATTATGGAATATTAATCATGGGGCATGGAATTAAAAATACTAAGTGTGCTCTTTTAGTTCTGCTGGAAAGCCAAAATGTAGCTCTAATCAGTAGAACTTATATATATGAATATTAAAACTACTATTATTGGTATGTTCTGACAGAGCTGACTTAAGATACTGGAATGTTTCCTTTTTTGTTTGCATGTTTCCTTGGGTTTATCAGAACAGAATGCCAAGCTTCATCCTACTGAGAATTTTGGGCCTTGTTGCTCCCTAAATGGAGATGAAAATCAGTGGTCTTTCTTTTCTAATTGCCAAATCTTCTGTCATCTCCTGTGTGACAACAGAGAGGTTATTCCCTGCAGATATATACTCCCTTTGTATTATAATCAGCTGTCCTTTAGCTTCTAGCTGTTGCTGAGTTAGAATGAAACAGTGATGTACATTTTTAGCTGTCATCATTTGGTATCTGGATGAATGCAGCATGGAAATGAATGGGTTATTAAAATATTACAATGGTTGTGGTTTCCAGGCTTTACTGCTGAAGCCTAACAAAGTGCATCACTCACCATCCAGTTCATGCTCTCAAGATATTCTTTGCACTCATATCAACCAGAAAGTTACCTTCCCATTAAATGAACACTGAGATTCAGATACACAATTTGTCTGACTTAAAGAAACAATTTTTTTCTTCCTACTGCATATGTCCTCCTATTCATTCCCTGATGGCTATTTTTCAAGAACCCTTTCTTCCATTGCTTTGTCAATGTTTATTTTAATATTGCTTAAATAACACTACTCTTCTGCATTTGTTTCCAAAGCCATGTAACTTTCCTTACCAGGCTCAGTTCTATTTTATAAGCCCATATTTAACAGACACTACAACCACATGCTTTTAAAGTGAAGAATAGACACAGTGTGTTTATCATGTGCTTAGACATCTTGCTGACTCAAGAGTCAATGCTCAGAACACACGGTGGGATAGTTTGAAGGGTGGTATCACTGCCCTATCAACTGCACAGTGAGCATACTTTGAGGTCTTGTCTGTGCTGGAAAGTTTAACTTCAGTTTGGTGAGTTGATATATCATTTTTACTAATCTCTCCTATCTAGGAGTCTGATAGAAGTCTGCTTCACTTGGTATCTCTGTTGTACCTGAAGACCTCTGTGCCAAACATGAGCTTTGGCATAGCAAATGACTCTCCCAGTGTAGATGCAGACAGAATCATATTTATATGGATAAATTTATTCCTATAAAAGATGAGGAATAAATTATTCTGGTACCTTTATACATAGGTTCCCTTATGTTACCACAAGTGGGTCATGCCAGTATAATGAATATTAATTCATGAAGGACAGTATTTCCTATTTTGGTATCCCTTGACAAGTCCAACAAAGACGCTGTGAAGGAACAATCAAAGTTGCACTCTCTGATGAAAAGGCACAATTGGTGCTGCTTTTTAAGTCATCTGCCTCATCGAGACTGTCCATTCATCAACAAATATAAGCTACACTTTGTTTTGTCTTGAAAAACAGCTTTGGGATTTAATTTATAGTTTACGTGTTGCTACCTGTCAATTGCCCCCAAAATAGGTTGTGCTCTGACCTTATTCAAAATCTTTAAAGCCACTTATTATGTTATGTATTACACTATACAACATCTGTCCTACATTTGACTAAAAGAGCTAGGAAATTACTTGAAGTTTTGCTCATTCAAAACTAATCTCCTAAAAGCCTGTCAGTATGGTACATCCCATGATAATTTTGTTTGCGCAATATTTGGCAAAATGATCATAATACTTTTTGATGTCAAACAAAGGAAACATTTTGAATATCATGTCTTCAAGTGTCTAGTAAAACAAAAGCCATCCTTTCAGTCTCTGTAGAATATTACTAAATATTCATCTGTGCCATAGCTAAATGCCATCTATGTTAGACTGGACATATTTTTGATAGCTTAGAATCAGCCTAGAGAACTAATGCTATTTATTTTTTATCTTCCTGACAGAACATCTTATTTGATTTTCCTGCACAGCATACAGTATCCAAATTTTCCCTTTGCAATAAAAACAAATTCTACTTATTCACCTTTTCTCTATAATACTACACAGACATTCATGCATAGAAAATTAAATATTTTCATCTTTACTCAGTCTGAGAATGTGTTGTCCTATGTATTAGAATATTTATAGTATTTTTACCCAAAATACAAAAGGTAGCATTTTATTCACTATTCCAGCAGTCTGTGTTTAACATAACAGCAGTCACTCTTCTTATATGTATTACTTCCATCAGGCATTTTAGCTATACTGAACAGCAGCAGAATATTTATCTACCTTTCAGATTCTTCATTTGTTTCATAAAATATAGTAAAATCAGGTAACTTTTAATTCAGTTTAGTACTTTAGGAAACTAATCCATACAATGCTGTATCCTTCCACTTGGGCTGTTCCATCAGATGAATATCAGCACATTTACAGATTTCTGCAGAGGTGAAGGCAGGTGGTAGCTGCTGCAGAGAAACAGAATAGAAAAAATTGGAGGCTGCTACCATGATCTGCTTGCTTTTTAGTGCTGAATGCTTCTGCTGCCTGATTGCTATAGAGACTAGTCATCAGCCTAAGAAGGAGCTGTTATTAGCATCTGTGGGCAGGCAGAAGCAGAAGGGAGAAAAGCATCTCTAGCTAAAATGAAGATTTCTGTTCCAAAGGGAGGAAAGATGAAAGGGCTGCTGGTGGTAGCAACAAAACCAAGAAAAAAAGGAGGATGAAAAACTGAGGGAAAAGAGTGAATCTGACAAAAGTAGTGCACATGGAGAGCCAGATGGCAAATCCTGATACTCCTTCAGGCTTAATGGGATGGGAGAATGTCATAGTCTGTCTATTAACATTTTCTAATGCAGTACATGCTCTCTGCCACATGAAGAGGCCTCACAAACATGCAGGTTCTGATCAACATCATATCCTTATTTTCCCATGGTCCCAAAAGAACCACTTTCTATGTAAGCCACTGATCAGTTAATATTTATGAGTTATTTTGAAAAAAAAAAATACATATATAACAAGGGGTTTAAAATTCAGAATCAGTAAAAATAAATTTGCAATAATTAAGGAGTACAATTTCCAAAATTCTGTACAGCTGTTGTTCCTGTAAGCTGCCTGGTATTTGAAATGTTTTTAATCATTGCCATTTTACACTGCCTATATGTTACAAATCATATAGGGTCAATGGAACATAGTGACGCCCTGATTCATGGCTGGATCTCCTAGGTGATATGATGTAGGATAACTGCCTGGTTTGCAGTTAGACAGGAATATAGGCTAATTTAGTGCACTTTGGGATAAAGGTTACCCTATCTGGCTTAATTTTTGAAGTGTCTTAGTGCAGGTCCTTAGCAGGGCTCTGAAACTGGTAACTACTGTCTCCATGCAAGTCCTTAGCCAGGCTCTGAGGCAGACACAAACTGAACAGTGCAAGCCCTTAGCTGAGCTTTGAGGCAGAACTCCTAAACCTGCTTTCTGACTTTGCGAAACTGCTTAGTGCAACCCCTTGGGGCTCTGGCAGGCAAACATCACACTCACACCCCTAACTCAACAATCATATGCCAACTAAAACGTTAAATATTATTTTGTTACTTGAGTGAATACAAAAAATAAAATAAAATCAACCAACCAGAAACAAAACAGCCCAAATTTCTTATTAAATCTTCTGACTTTCTGACTTGTAATTCATAGTCACTTTTCCTGTGTTCCTCTGTTGCACATACAGTGGTAGGCGCTTCATTGGTACACATGAAATGCCAACATTTGCGGAATAATAAATAAATACATATTCCAGAAAAAGCCCAAAAGATAGCACTACATAAAAGTATGGTTTCTATAAGTCAAACCCCAAATGTTCATAGATTTTCATACAGCAACACAAATGGGGGGGTGGGGGGTAGGAGTTGAATTTTTTTCCTGTTTCTGTAGCTTTCATCTAAAATCAAAGGCATGAAGTTTTGAGGGTGACCTTTTTTGCATGTGATTGCACTTTTTCAGACACTCTAGGAGAATTTCCACACTACAGAAAATAACAGGACTTCTGTGGCTACCAAAATCTGTACCATTGCCTACAACATGAGGCATCCTGGTAAAGAAAACAGAATGCAAATCTGCTTCATTGTTTTGTGTTACAAGAAAGTTGTTTTGCAATATTCGGTATTTCTGGTGATGTAAATTTAGGACATCATTAGTGCTTTTAAGATATGATTTTTTTACCCTGTATGCAGCATTTCCCAAGATGAAGGGGAGGGGGATAAAACCAGGCTCAGTAGGTATGGGCCTAAAAAAAGCCTTCAGTCTACTGTTATACTCAAGGTAATTAATGGTGGAACATGGGACAGTTCACAGCACAGGGCTCACTAATAGGTTAGTAACCATGGAAGCAGACATGAAACTGGAATTGATATTATTTCTCACAACATTATTTTTTACCTACATTTTTTTTTTATTCTAGATGATGGAACTTATTTTAATATATCCATAACTTCACTCAGAAATTATAATAAAGTAATGGATAAGTAAAATATAATTAGACTATATCTAGCACACCGTTAAACAGATTTTCCCAACTGATTTCTGTAATTATATCTGCATCCTAAAAACTCACAATTAATTTCTGTTATTAGAAATTTATTTTTTTATATTTTCTTATTTTGAGAGATAATTAGGGTACTTGAATATTGCAACACAGGGGCTTATTACTAAATTTTATTTAAGCCAGTTTTTCTCTCTCAGTTGTAATTAGGAATAACAACTAGACACAGTAGCTCAGATGAATTGCAGTGGCATTGTTCTTCTCTGTTTTCTACTAATTTATTGTGTGAATTTGATAAATTCTAGGAGTCAGGAAAGTGAAAAACTACCCCCAATGGTTAAAGTCAAGAACAGTTCAGATGTGCTAAATCAGGTCCTCCAAAGAGCTGTGCCCACGTTCCTCTGTCCAAAACTGCTAGATGAGTCTTTGGTCTTTACCGAACAGGCTGCCAAGTGCATGAAGTAATGACAGATTGTACAGAGTATAAAAAAACATCTACTTGAGCTTATATTTAGACCAGTAAACATGATGCATTTACATCCCAGGGGCAGATTTAAGCCTTGATCTCAAAAAATATACCCTACTGTATTGACCAACTGTGCCATCTATCTCCCTTTTAAGGTAATCCTATTATGTAATGAATTATGATGAGAGATTTTAGCACTGCTGAATTTGAGTTAAATAATCCTCCTAAGCAGTTGGATACTAAATGAAAATATTTCTGCTGTACCTGGGCCAAGTCTGAAAACATCATTATTTTCCTACTTTTTTTACACAGATTAATTCAGCATCATTAGTTTACCTTATTTTCACTAGGCAGGTATTCATGTAAGAGGCTAAATCTACAAATTCAATAAAATCCTCTAAATAAATGCACCCAGGTCTCAAAAAAGTTCATAAAAATGAAAAGTGCACTTGCTTTCATGGATAAGGAGAAACAGGCTTATCTCAAATGTTACAAACTGAAGAGTCTTTCCTTTAGATTCTTATCACTTAGTGGTCATTTAAACATGAGTCTTCCTCTATCAATCTATTAGGTGTGACATAGGAACAAAGAGTTATCACCAAAACTGTTTCAGCTGTCACCTGATATTAGCAACTGGAGGAAAAAAAAAAAACAAACCAAAACAAAACCCTCAACCCTCCCAGCTTGTTTAACAAGAAACACTTCCAAAAGCCTTGAAACCTATTCAGAAAACCAGCTAAAAAAAAGAAAACAAAAAAAGAAAGAAGAATATTGCATCATTACCATGAAAATATTGCAACTGAAAGACACAATTATAGTAATTTAAGGAATAAAAGAAGTTGAGGTTCCTTCTGAGACAAGAACTCAGAGCTGAATCCTTCACATAGCCAGGAGGCTTCACTTGATAAGCTCACTACTAAAGGAGGATCTAGAATAGGTGTTCTCTCAAGAACCATTTGTTGACTGAAAAAGAAAACTATGACAAAACATATATGAAGTAAAGAATAGCTCAGTCTGGAATGACCATCTCTCTGAGAGATGGGTTCTGTGCGAGTTTACCATCTTAGTCAAAGAAGTATGAACACAACACACTCTTCACAACAAGGAAATCAAATACACCACTGAATGATACCTACTAGGAGGTGGGAACACCTGACTGGCCAGGAGGTTGCCCCCGAATGTGCACAGAAAGCTGCTGTGGTAGCACACCTTCTCCTTGTCTTGCCCCAGTGAGTGCTGCAGAGACAGACATACGCTCACCTACTTGCTCAAAGGTACAATGGATCATCAGATTCTCCTATTAAAACTGAATGTAATGGCTTAGTGGTTTTGTGAGCCCAAGCTGGTAGGTTTTCTTGCATGAGGAGACAGAAATACCAAAGCACAGTCATGCACACCTACCTGTGCATGAGTGTGTGTGCAAGCACGCACATAAAAACTAGAATGTGGAATTATATAAACTCAAAATTACACATAAACCACACTATTTCTATCTGATTTCTTCTGTCTTATTTCTGTCTTTAAGGCTTCCAGATGGAGAAGAGACAAATTCAGCATTAATCTTACTGTTCGAGCAGTATTCTTTTCAAGACAGCAAATTCTGATGTGTAGTCAGTTTAAAATGCTCGATGATGGGCTCTGCTGATGGAATCAAGAGAAATTATGGATGAGTTGTAGGACTTTAAAACTTGAAACTGTCTCTCGTTAATAAATTCAAGCAAAAAAATGGGAGTGCCCAGAAGTGAATGCATAGTTCTGAGAGGCTAAGGAGGAAAAATTAAGCTACAGTAAACTTTCAGTCACTCACCAACCCTGTCTAGTTGACACACTGCAGTCTCAGTGAAAGTGTGTTAATTGGGAGCCACCAGCAAGCTATGGTGTTCCTGCCATGCACTTTTTCACCTATCTTAAATAAGCTGAGAAAGCTTCACTGGTTTTTATGTCACTCAGGAGTTTCCCTCACACCAGTGGATATCTTGGCTGGAGAGCCAACTCTTTCAGCCACCCCTGAATCAGCATAAACCCTGAGCACGCCCCAGTATCAAAGCTGTTCAGAAGAATACCAGCCCAGTCTCTGAAATATAATATTCTAAGAGGAGGAGCCAGAACATTAAGCACTGGTTAAAGCCTCAGGGTATTATTGGAAATGTAACTGAGAAATGCAAGTTGAATGCTGATCATCTTCTGCACCGACTGAATTTTTCCCTTAGATGACCCCAAGGAAGAAAGTGGCTAAGTTCTGAGCTCACAGAGGAATCAGAGAGGTATCCCCTCTGTAGTGTGGCAACATGTACATTGAATTAAATGTAAACTGTGATAAAAGCATTAAGCGAGCTAAATTCAGGCTACATGGCTGAATAATAGAAATACAGGGAAATAACACAAATGCACACCACGTTTTAAGTAATATTTCAGATTTTTTTCTATGGGCTTCAGGCAAATTGTCCTTCTACTGATGTGTTATTTCAATGTGAATTACTTCTCTTTTGCAAGGGAACAGGGTGATACTTGTCTATGAACATTCTGCACCAGCTCAGGCAACCCACAATCCAACATTAGAGATGCTGGTCTTAGCAGAGAAAAACGACACTGAAGTGTGAAATGAGAATAACTCACACTTAAATGCAGCTACAGGGGAGTATCCTCACGCTACTCTTCCCTGCCGTGACACATCCCATTATTTGGTATGTGTGTAAAAAAAGCAAAAAAGGAGTATGTTGAAATACCCACCAATGGCATAGCAGAAATGTGTCTGAGACAAATAATATGGAGGTTCTGAGAAGGAAATATATGTAAAGAACCAATTTGGTTCAACCAATTTGGTAGCAACCAATATTTTTTTTAATCATTTCCCATTATAGCTTGCCTACAACTTTTGTCATGAAGATTAAACTGATAATTGAAGTTAAGAGAAAGTTATGAATGTTTTGGTAAAGGTGGTGGGGTTTTTTTTAATCAGTTCAGTGCATACAGATACTAAGTCATGAACTATGTGGTCCTGGTATCAATGATTTATAAATCACTGTGCACTGAATTTTATTACATATACTTTCCTGTTTTACCTTAAATCTTCTGGAATTTCCTCCACCAATAACTAGCATATGAATAACTCAAATAGCCAAGAATTAATAAAATGAGAGAACAAACAAAAGAGACACCAACATCCAAGCTGCCTGAAAAACACTCACTTTTCCCTCTACTTTGAAATTTACATTGGCTTGAAGCCCAGAAATGGCAATATGCAATACAGCACCTGTGACAAGTCTAAGACTGGTATCTTTTGACCTATCAGGACAGAAAAGGAAGATAAGAGCTTTCTAGTAGAAAGAAGCCCAACTGTATCTGTTAAAAAAACCTGAGCTTTTAATGGTACTATAAAAAATGAAAACAGGATTTTTCAGTTTTAAAGGGTTTTGGTGATAACATTAATAAACTTAATTTCTCTGTGTCTTACACATAACGATTGAGAACATGCCTACAATCAACATAAAATAAATTAAATTTAATCTAATTATTAAATTAAATAAATAAAACCTAGAAAATCTTAAAATATTCTTAGGCCCCAGGCTTGCACTTTTTAAACTTAATAGCAAGAATCCCACTTATTCTGCTGAATCAGACCCTACAGTGCTACTACATTAACTTGATGCCAATTTGTTTATTTATTTGATTTTCCTAACTGCGAGTAACATATGGGAAAGGGTTTGTTGGCTTCCGCTTGTACTGAAACACACAACTCACTTCTAGCTGAGTACTCTTTGAGGATCTGGCTCTATGCTTAGTGTCCACACTGACAAATAAAGGGCTAAATCCTAAGGGGGACACAGCACAGAAAATCATATGCTACAAGCATGCATGCAAAGGAACAAAAGCTGGGTTTAGAAACACTGAATGTTAGGTGATCCATGAAGTGGACCACTGTATCTAGCTTCATACAATGTCTCTGATCAGGAGCAATGCAGTGTAATTGTCCTAGCTTTGTCCGGGATACAGTTAATTTTCTTCCTACTAATTGGCACAGCGATGTGTTTTGGATTTAGTATGAGAATAACATTAATAATACACTGATGTTTTAGTTGTTGCTAAGCAGTGTTTATCCTATGCGAGGGCTTTTCAGTCTCCCGTGCTCTGTCAGCAAGGAGGTGCACAAGAAGCTGTGAGGGAGCGTGGCCAAGGCAGCTGACCCAAACTAGTCAATGGGACCATAGGACCTTATGCCTTATGGGGGGATGATCACTGCTCAGGGACTGACGGCATTGGTCAGTGGCTGGTAAGCAACTGCATTGTGCATTATTTGTCTTTTTTATTATTACTATTTCTCTCTCTTTTTGTTATATTAGTTTTCATCATCATCACCACTATTATTATCTTTTATCTCAGTTACTAAACAGCTGCCTCAACTCATGAAGTTTAATTATTTTCAGTTCTCTTCCCCATTCCACTGGGGCAAGGGGGAGAGGTGAGCGAGCAGCTGCGTGGTGTTACTCATTGGCTGGGGTTAAAGCACAACAATGAAGATAAGTGCTACCTTGTTCCTGATGTTACATTAGAAGCAGAAGTTATCATACGGTATAAAGACTAGTGGGCTTGCCTGAAATGTAAATAAAATATCCTGAATACTGCTTAGCACTACCTTTGCAGTACAAAAGTCTCAGAGCAAAGTAACAAAGATGGTGCCGGAATTATCACAATCTTCAACTTCAGAAAAGTCCAAGAACTGATCTATTAATCATAGGTGGAGTTCATCTTACTGCTTTGTTTTCAAGAGTCTTCTTTCAAGGACTCTTTCAATAGCTTCAGTGAAAAATCCAACCATTTTAGCTAAGGCCATCAAATATAAATGGAAAAAAATTCACTAATGAGGGTTATTTACTCAAAAAACAAAGACAACAGCAGAAAATTTTCATAGTCTATGAATAATTGTCATATATTTAATAAAATCACAAAACTATATATAAGCATTTCAAATATTTTTGTAATTAAAAGCAGTCAGTGATCACCCATAGTATTAAGAAAAGAAAAAAATTAACAGAAATGGTCAAGTAATTTTAAAGCTTTTAAATGCAAGCGTGTTATCTTCCAGTCCATAAAACAGGAGAGAAATGTTCTGAAAATTAATTTTCTCAAGCCAATCAGATCAACTCTTTTTAATTTCATCTCTCTCTTCAGAAAAGTTAATTAGAAACATACAAATAATAAAGAAAATGTTTGGTCACTCCCAAACTCATACCTGATAGACATAGGTTTTAGCAATAAGCAACAAAAATGAGACAGACAAGCACAGAATTTAAGAATTTAAATGAACATTCAAATATCAATTTACTTTTCAAAGTAATTTTACAGATCAAAATATGGATTGGGATGTGAATGTGTACATAGCAAACATTGTTAATGGTTTGGTGGGGAGGGTTGTTAATGCTGCTTACTTGATTGATGAAAGATAGCTAAAGAATGTTACCTGTCATGTGGTCGTGGTTCTATTCCTGATTTTTATTCTTCTTTTTCTGCCTTTTCAAAAGTAGCTACAGTGTTCACTCTCTTTATGTTTCACTTCACTCCCTGGCAAATTGGTTGCAATACTGTCTATACAAGATGGAATTTTTTTGTAAAGCTTAATTCATTATTTATAAGGTACTTTGAGATGTTCAGAACAGCATACAGTAAATGAAAAGGAAGTGGAGAGTATCCAAGGATACAAGCCTTTTGAAGGACTACAGCCTTTTAAAGCATTGCAAAGAACTCTTAATAGATGGCAAACTTTCATTTCCAAGGATTCTGAAGATACAGTCCATTTTTTGATCTAGAAATATTTGTGCTCTAGATGCAGTCATGTTTCCTGATTCTTTGGCATTTATTTAGCTCCTGTTTTACTAGCCATTTAAGACCAGGTGTTCCACACCAGAATTTTAAAAAGAAAGTGTTCATAAAATTTACCATTGCAGTACAAAATCATGTCACTAATTTTCTTTTTCTCACTTTTCGTTTCCGTGAAAACAGCTATTACTAACATTTTTCCAGTTTCTCATACAACATTGTTTTACCATCATTTAGTGATATTTCTGATGTTTTAAACCATTTTTATATAATAATGTAAAGCAGACAGAAGTGAGATAGGAAGTGATCCATAAAAACAAAAAGACTTCACTTTCATCAACCCATTCCAAAAATTGTCAGCTATAGCTAGAGATGGTAAAAAGAAACTGGGAAGAGAACAAAGCTGAGTTGGAGATGAATGCCAAGGTGGAAAAATTTTAACTTCTTTTCTCAGTCTCTATGATTAAGAGGTATAAAGTTGCCTCAATATACTTGTAAGTTGTTTTTTGAAAATGGAACCTAGACAAATTTGACATTTCTGTAATAAATATTTTCAGTTTCAACTTTCTTCTCTGGTATCTCCAAGTGAAACAGTACACATATCTAAAAAAGAAAAGAAAAACAAACCACAAAAGAACCCCAACCAATACATAGACATTTTTTTTCATACTGGTATAGTTCTAATCTTACTTCTAAAGTAATTTAGGCTGCCACTAAATTGCTAGGCAAGGAGTGAAGACTGAATCATAGCTTCTTGATCTCTCCAGTTAATTTTCAGTTCCAGTTCATAATTCTTAAGACACTGCAATGCTGTATCTTTAAAAGGAAATTGTTCTAATTCATTCATCTAAAAAAACCTGCAAACAAGATATAAAGTCATACGATTTTTTTTATTCTTTTGAGATGGCAATAGTTTGCAGCAATCAGTTGTCAATACCTTGATTGTATCCTATTCTTTTGCAAGTACAAGATATTTTTAATAGTTTGAGAAAGGAAAGTACAAGTGATTTTTGTACCAATCAGTTGTCAAGAACTCAACTTTTTTTTTTGTATGCATATAAACTAAACTTGAATGCTATTATTTAAGACATAAAGCAAAAGTGATTTCTTATAGCAATCACCTGTCAGAATTTTTACTATTTCCAGCACTGCAAGGCTTCCCTATTTTCCTTGTTTTGCAGCTCAACATTTAAAGGAAAACCTTTTAGCTCAGAGCTGGCTAGTGACTGAACATTACATGGCTTCACACAGAAAGAAACTGTACTTTACCTTTGTTCACCAGCAACAAGGCCAGGCACCACTGTCATTCTCCTAAACAGAAGGGCTGCTCACTCTTTCTGCCCACAAGAGAGTCCTATGATTTGTTGCTCTCAGCATACTATGCTACTTTGTTGTTTGGATAAAAATAAGAGGTTGAAAGCAATGAAGTAAATTGTTGCAAGAAGGTGAAAACCTTTGGGCGAAGAAGAATTTTCTCCTTTTACATGGCAGCAACTGACCATTCAGGGCTGGGAAAAGATTTTGGAGGGCCTGAGAAAGCTTGCAAACTTTTCAGTGCAGTACAAGTCTTCAGTAGGTGGCCTAGAAATATGAGACTAAAGAAAGATAAAAATCTGTAAATATCTGTATCAATGTCTGATTTTGCACGCTACAGAACAGTAGTTTTAGTGAGTTACTTGGGGATTTTTTCAGCTTTACTATATCTTTGAAGAAGCACAACTGTAACAAAGGGTATCCAAAAATGTATAGACTTGCACCCTCTGACAAACAATAGCAAGCAATGGGCCAGACAATACTGTGTACAGAAATGTTTTCTATGACATAAATTTGCAAATGACTACACTTTCTATTTTCCCCATCAATACCATGACAGAATTTTGGCCAATATTTTCATTGTATCCAAAAGTAACATGACTACTCTTGTGATCAGAATTTTAAATAAGATCTGACAGATGCTTATTTTTTATTTGTTGGAAAACAACTAACCCTTCCTAAATGTTTCAATTTCTGTCTACTTATCTCCATACAATACTAACTAGTTCATTACTGCTTACTGCATACACCTGCTTTTAGACATTAGTTTGAAACATTTGCACTCATCACATTTAAAACTAATATAAAAGTAATATAAATTATATAGTCTTGGTCTCTAATGGTATATATCTTCACTGACTCTTCTTTCCCTCCACCCCGTTTGAGCACAAGGTTATACTGTTCTAACAATTTCTCTAACTCTCTTACTTTATGGAGCATCTCAAAAATCTCTGCATTTCTGTCAAGCACTTTCAGTAGCTGTTCATACTGCCCCATAGTTATCAAAATGACAGCTGATTACATCAGAGCTTCTGTATTCCTTGTACAGTTTTCTAGGAGCTGTAATTGTTGCATCTACCTGAAATTCCAGTTGGTAATTAATATAAACAATTTTAATAAATGCAAGGCAGAAGACAGACATGGGATTATGGACCCCATTACTCCAAGGTCATGCATAGTGGATCAGGTATTTCTCCACCCACTTATCTCACCTTGGTGAATACAAAATGAATATGGGAAACAGAAAAATTAAAAGTTCTCTCCTTGAATATATTCAGGATGCATCAATTTAATATTCTAATACCGGACACTATTGCAATGACTAAAATTTTCCTTGCCATTTTCTACCACATTACTCTCACATGTGGCAGAATATAGTTTCACTGAAGGACTCTGAAAGAGAAGTGTCATTTAGCACATTACCTGTGTCAGATCATACCCTTAAAAGAAAAAAAAAATGGACGCAAATGTTAAACAACATGGTCTACAGCCGGTTGTTCATTATAGTGGTCAGTACAGACTACTGTGATCAAGAATCTGTTTTTTTAGAGAATAAAGGTTGTGTGATTTTGTTGAAGTGTCTCTTTCAATTAACTGTATTGTTTAATCATCCCTCCCTCAATCCCAGATATCTACAACCAACAGCTCACCAGTAATGGTATGCAGAAGTCACTGAATTTCTTCAATGGTTAATTGTCCTCGCTTTGTAAAACTAAAGGACTGTGGGGTGTGATTTACTTCACATTGACTGTTTACAAGGGCACATAGTAATAGGATGAGGGGCAATAGTTTTAAATTAGAGAAAGGTAGATTTAAATGGGACATTAGGAAGAAGTTCTTTACTAGGAGAGTGGTGAAATTGGAACAGGTTGCCCAAGGAAATGGTGGAGGCCCCATCCGTGAAGACATTCAAGGTCAGGCTTGTTGAGGCTCTGAGCAACCTGATCCAGTTGAGGATGTCTCTGCTTACTGCAGAGGGGTTGGACTAGATGACCTTTAGAGGTCTCTTCCAACCCAAACATTCTATGATTCATTCTATGATTCTATGAAAATACATGACAAGAGGACATGACTAGCTGGAATAACTGTCACTGAAGTGTGATGCTCTGGTCCCAAATTGTTAACTTGGAGTACCATAAGGCAAAGCTCCTGTGACAGACCATAGGAGGTCTGCGACTGGGATATAAGGAGATAAAGAAATCTACTTAAAGAGTACACAGGACTGACCATATGGCCATTCCACAACATTCTTCTTTTTCCAGATGCAGTTTCACTTAAAGCAAATAATGACAGCGATTTAAGTAATAATCTCATTTCTTAATCTGCTGATAATTTTAGTAGGGAAGATACCACACACGCAGAAATCATATAAAATTAAAAGCTTTGTCCAACTGCTGTCCATTCTACCCTGGTATGAATCCTAATTCCAAAACCAGAAAGTGTATTGCACTGTCCTACTAAAACACATGCTTAGTAAGATTACACTGCACACGTGTTCCCATTCATAGCCATGGAAGATGTCAACCCTATCATTTTGTTATGAATTTCATTTCCACATTGTTATTAGACAGTTTCTGAGATACTTTTTAAATTGCATTCAGTTCTTAAATATGACTGGCTTCATATCCAACCCATCTGTTCTCCCTGTTTGCATTCCTTGGTGTACAATTCTTAACCACTCAGTAATTCCAATTGTTCCTATTTGCAAATTGTAATATGACTATTTGCCATGGTATACAGTTTTTTTGTCATGATAATGACAAATGCTGAGAACTTTAAAATACCTCTCTATTTTCATCCATATCTTCAAAATGTTTGCTGACATACACAATTCAGTGCCTATATAAACAGTAATAAGTTTGTATACAAATGATCCATTTGTGCACAGAGGACACCACTGGACTGCAGTTTCAGCACATTTCATATTTGAAATAGAGCTCCTAGAATGCTTGTAGATTCTGTTCTGCATGTGTAAGAATGTGTTTATCACTCATTTATTCATTATGTACCTTTCCAAACTATGAAAAAAACCCTCTGATATACAAAGTTTACTGCTACAGCTAAAATCAGAAAAAGCTGAACACAAGCCTCAAACTCTCAAAGAATGAGAAGATATTTTCTGAGCCAAAATAAAATCTATATGCCTTTAGGACTAATATCTTCAGAACTGCAATCACTTTTTCCAGTGCATGTGTCACAGTACTGTAAAGTCCCAATCCTACATGCTGATACTTCAGCCCACTCAGATGACACTTCGCTTCATAGAGGATTAGCAGACAAGTGATCTGTGTCTTACGAAGAAAACTATTACTAAACATTTCATAGAGAATATATATAAGTTATGAAACCAAGCATTATTATTCAATGAAATGAATATGAACACTCTTTAAAAGAATGTTCCAAATCATACAAATAAAAACAAGGTCTATAAATGCCCTGCTTTAAGCTAAGACAATACAAAATCTGTTCAGTGATTTTACTTTTCATCTAAGTATCTTCTAAGGGACTGAACTTTCTGAAGTTAATGGCAGTTTTTCACAGACAGTGTCTGCTGCTGGCAGTGATAACGTCTAATGTTTAGAGTCATTACCAATGATTAGCATGCAGACCAAGGCCACTGCTAAATCTTGTGTACCATGTTGGGAGTGCAGGAAGTAAAAGGCCGCACCTGCAGGAAGGTGACATGTTTGATACTGGTTTTGTATGTATTTGCATATATTCTTATTTATTATGATGATTTTCATTAAAGCTGATTTAGTTTTTCAATACATAAGTCTCTCTCCATTATTCCCTTTCTCTTCCTCTTCGGGAAGGGGTTAACAGAGAGCATCTGTCATTTGTCTAGTGGCCAGTCTATTCTAGACCTTGACAATAAATTACATGGCTATGTACTGGTCTATAATTGCTGTATAACTTTCAGTGATGACTAAATTATTTTCTATTAACCTTGACAGAAAACAATGTTGAATTATAGACAATTTTAATTAATTCATATCATATATATACAGACACTTCATCCTTACAGTTCATATAGTGAGAACTATAGATTTTCTAGTAATTTAATATTTTTCCTGAAAATGTAATTTTACCTTCCATTTTATATTTTCCTTTCAAAAATATATTTATCTGAAATCATAATACAAACTGTATCATCACAACAGAAGTATTCCTAACATGGGGAAGCGGGACATACTTAGAACTACTGTGAAACAGCATTACTGTGAAGACTAGCTTTGGGATGCATTTCTCTCTACTCTAAAATGTTTCCTCAGTACAAGTTACTATTTCTTATAAAGCAAGCTGGGGAGGATTTGCACCTTCATCTAATTTTTATAGCATGCTATTTAGTACCATGCCTACTGATTAGTTTTATAAGAATATTTTCAAAAAACATTTTGATTTCATTCAGTCCTTTGATGACTGGCTTAAATCCTGGTTCAAATTCTACTGCCCATACAGCATCTCCACCTTGCACTCACTTAACCTTCTCAGTTCTGTTTTTGTCCACTTTTTACTTTCATTTTACCATTTTCATTTCCAATTTCCTTATATTTCCAATTTCTGCTCACCAAATTACTACAGTACATGTAGTGTACTGTGCTATGTGTACTCTACATCCTTCTCTCCTACAGTACATATGCCACGTATGTTTTCATTGTAAAGTTTCCAGGGTAGATATTATGTCTTATATGTGCATCAACATTCATCTAGTTGATAAGTCCCCCTTCCTAAATATAACTAAATTTGATTAAAAAATTCCCCCCAAACAAGCTAAAATGTGGCCTATTGCAATTATGTCTCTTCAGTTGGTAAGTGAGCAGCAGACACAGAGTTCTCAACCTTTTTGCTCCCTCTCATAAAAATAAAAGATTATATTTTATATATGAGTAAAATCAAGATTTCTTTCTTTGACTGAGACAAGGCCATGAGGAAGACAGTTGCAGAATGCACCAATTTCTGTTATCTTAAATTATCTAGGTGTAGCTGATCATGGGTTGGGAGCAGGGAATGCTCTTGAGATGTCTATCAGCTATATTCTCTATTATTTTAGGTAGAGGGCTTTTCTCATTTCATTATGCAATCTTCTGTCCTGAAGCAAGTCCTTAGAAATGCTGTCTCTGTAATTGAAATAATAGTAAGGAAAAGTTATAAATAAATATACTTTGAATATTGCTTGATTATCCATCACATCTTTGAAGTAAGGTGGTATTTTGTTTGTCTGCTTTTAATGACCCTGTTTTGAATGTTTGTATCTCTCAGACGACTTCTTCCTTATATTCACAACCACAGTGTAGGATAAAAGTTATAGATCTAACCTGGTTACAAATGCACTGTAAATCAACACTTACTTTAATATTACTAAAATGATGGCAGATGGATATATTAAGTTGTACAGCATCTCACTTCTTTGGTTTTTAGTAGCTTGCTGAGGCATGTCATAAACACTACATAAGAATAATGTGCCTTGCCTTTATAGAAAAAAAATATGCAGAATGGTCTAAAATCCTCAACAATGCATTACAAAATTGTGCTGCCTAAGTAAATTCGTATTATACTATCTCACTTTAAGAAAAAATGTTAGGCATAATAAGCCATTGAATCGACTACGAATAACTACTGAAAATAACAATGTTAACTCTGGCTGCTTTAGAAGGGAAAGTTAGAACATTAATATACACCAAAGCTAACTGTGCAGCAGAGGTATTTTCATATTTTATTTTAAGAGGTGCTGCTTTTTAATAACATTGACAATTCAAAGAATTTCATCTGGAAAAAAAAAAATCACATTTTCACTAAGAAAAACAAAATCAATGTTACAACACTGAAAACTGACATGGTAAAAATACCTTAAATCTTTTGGCTGCTGATAAATCTTTCTGATAGGCATGCGCCAGAAATCACACCAGTTTCTGGTTATTGATTGCTATGTGAATGGTATGTGAAGGCTAGGTTTTCACAGCTTCCTCTGCAATGGTAGCCTCCATATTTCCATTGGGAAACTGTTTTCAGGCTTCACCTGGACCTCCCTGGTGGTAGTCAGAATGTACCACCAGCGCCTACCCAGCTCAGGAGAGGCGCATATTTTTGTATCTGTTCATGTGTCAGTAGAAGATACAACAGTTTGGGAGCCTGAAGCCTTGGTGAAGTATAGACTGATGTGATGGTTGATGGTGTGGGCAGGAAGTTAAATACCTACAGGACAGAATGATTTAACTGTAAAAAGCTAATTTGTAAATAGAAGATTAATCCTCCTTGAACTCTGAACCCAAATAAAAACCAAAAGGAGCTTCTGGAACAAGAAAAGTCATCCAGTCAGAAAATAAACGATGGTCAGGGAAGGATTATCAACATCCAAATAAGACTTAGAATATCTCACATAATACTTGAAAATTACAGCAACATACTAAAACTATGAAGGTCTAAATCTCCATTTAGATGAGGAAGAACATAATGAGGATGCATACAGCAACATGATGCCAGTTTAGAGTCCAGCCTTTGCCGAGGATACATTCCCCAGCATGCTTCAAATGGGATAGTGTATTCTCCTCCCTTCAGCTTTCTCTTTTCTTGATCTCTCTGGGATTTATTATACAGCCTACTGATAGCATTTGGACTTAGTCACCCTCTCTAGGGTGACTTCTAATTTCAAGCAAAACCAATGGTGATTGCGGCCACAGCAGAACTCTCTTCCCCCACCCATCTTGCCCTTTTCCCAAACACTGATGGGATGTTGTATCATAGCCAGGCAGAGTCTAACCGAAATGCCTCAGATTCTCAGAGCACATGAGTGCCAGACAGGTGTCAAATGATATTTTTGTGCCCCATTAAAGAGGAACCAAATCTCCCCCAAACTGAAGACAGTAATTAATCACTGAAAACATTTACTTACTGATAGAGAAAATAAAGTTATTTTCTCCCTTATCTCCATGAAAATTAGAAAGAAATCTCAGTTATGTTCAAGTAATTAATGTTATTGCATGCAAAAATAACATTTAAATATAAACCAGAAATATGGTCACAGGAACCAAGACAAGCCCACAGCTGCATGACCCTGACAGCATCTCCAGATGTACCTCTATTGCCTGCCAGTAGCAAAACTGAAAAAGGAGCCAGAAGAGGTGACACCAAGGAGTTAGCAACAGACCCACATGCTGCTGCTAGAACAAGCATTGCAGAGTTTGGCATCTGGTCCCTACTTTTGCCAAGTATGCCCTGTTTGTTTCCACAGCTGTTCAATGTGTTTGCTCAAAAAGGAAAAACCAGAAAGAGCGAGCAGCTAGAGATATACTAGTGACTGCAGGAAGAAGTATGAAGCCAACATGCAATTTACACCCAGACAACAATTTGCTTTAGAAAATGCATTGCTACTTATTAGGACAAGTCTGAGATATTCTTAAATGTATTCCATGCAGAAATTCATATGGCATATTTATGTATATATCTTCAAAACACTGTAGGCAATTATCACAGGGTTAACAAATACATTTGCTGTAAACAGTTTTTTCCCACTTCTACATATATTTTAAATTACTTTGTAATAAACTTCTCCATCCAGCAGAGAAAATTATTTTAGGCAAACTGAAATCTGCACTGGTTTTTCTAATTTATCTGAAGGTAAAAGGATGCAAAAGTAAACAATAGTTATGTAACTTGTTACAAAACCTTGTGATGTATTCCGCATAAGTGTATTTCATACAACAAAGCAGAAATTAAAAATAGTAAAATCCTAATTAACGCTCTTGAATAAATTTAAAAGAATCTCCTTTTAAGTTTAGCTCAAAAAAAAAGGTTCAAGTTAAGAAAATAAAGGATTGCATTTAAGTGAATGAAGGAACTCCAGATTGCAAGAAGAATAGGTTAGGTAAACACACTATTTCAGGATGAAACAACTGTGCCATATTCAGTTTCTGGCTAAATCTCATCAATTTGCTTGCTTCTAGAAATGTTTTGGTCCTCACAGGGGAGGAATTTCTGGTTTGATTAGCATAACTGACCCTATTTGACACATGTGAAAGCAAGCCTTTGGGAAGGCAGAGGGGTTAACAGAGAGCATTTGTTATAGGTCTAGTGGCTGGCTCAACCCTAAACTGTGACATCTGGAAATGTCAAAGTCCTCCCTAAAGCCTGGTATTTTATAATTCTCTAAGTAAATACATGTTTTATTGATATTTTTACACCTATTTAGTCCCTTTACACAGTTCTGTCCATGTGTAGTAGGAATTGGTTTATATATGTTCCATGGAAGGTCAGAGTCTATGGAAGTAAATCGTGGCTCAGAGCTGGAGTGGAGGCACTGTATGCATTTCCATAAAGCTTTGCCATAACGTGCACAGTAATATCTAAGTGATTAATTCATGGTGGTCAATTTTTCTTTCATGAATCACATGCAGCTCATAAGCTATTAAAGCATGGCTCTCATGTTTATGGAGTTCATAATGTGGACTGTCAAGTAATCTGAAACCCTGGCTACTGGAAGAAGAGTGCTGGCAGGGTCTGCTAAAGGTCAGCTATCTAAGATGATCTGTGTCCGGTGGCTATTTTCTATATGAAGCTTTAAGAAGCTTCTCAGAAGTGTGAGGAGAACTGATTTTTTTTTTGTCAAGGCATGGGAGACCTGGGCTATCTGTGGCCATATAAGGCTTCTGCTGCTAAAGGGTATATATGGATGGAACTAGAGCAGGACAGTTGGATGGGGAATGGCGAGGGAGGAAGAATCTTTGCTTTCCATGTCTCCAGACATGATATGTAGTGTTGAGACTATGCTGCTGCTTCAGCAGTAGATTCTGATACACACAACTAAATACCATCTTAGCTGCTTTTCCAGAGCCTAACACAGAAAAAAATAGGAATACAATTGTGATTGACTTGCCTAATCAACTAATTGGGCTGACAAAAACTTTAAAGACTCAGGAAGGCTAGGCACCTCTCCTTTAAGGGCAGTAATCCTGGCCTAATGCTGTTAAAAGTTAGGCTTTGTAAACAATCCGATCTACTTTTTAAATCATCCAGAACTAAAAGAAGACCAAAGCGTTTTGAAAAAAGTACCTCTCACATTTCTGCCTGTTGCAAAAAAAAAGTTTAAAGTAACTCTTGCTATTGTTTTCCCTTCAGCTACTGTTAAAAAAGACATCAAGTGTCATTAGGCGTTGTATATTGGACAGGTTTTTGGTCAGTGGGGGACAGAGAATCAGCAACATTGAGAAAACACATTAAGGGAAGTAAGATGACAGATTTTGATGTGAAATATTCTAAGGGAGACCCCTGCCACCATTTGATATGCAGTTGTGGTTACATTATAAATCTGGGCATCTAATTTTAAGGACAGGATAGAACTGTCTTTTTTGAAGCATATGAAGTCTTAACAGCCACAGATAATGTCAGCTCAAATTATTTCCATTCTAATATAGATTAGAAGACAAAAGAACATAACTGGAAATTAAAAAATAAATTTGGCACATATATCAGAAAGCACCTTTTCATGTAGAGAATAATAAATATCTAGAATAGCCTGCAGGCAAAGTTGCTGAGGCAAAAGTACCAGTGTCATTCAAGAAACAATTAGATATCATCCTTGGGGAAACTGACTACTAAAAAGAATACGCCTTGATGGACTAAATGACCTTCATTCATTCTCCAAAATTCTCTCATGTTCTTGTAACTCTATTGAAAAACATTTCAGCATTTTGGCCTCAAGCAATGTCAACTCTTTCTTGAGCTGCCCTGCTCATCAGTCCACTACCGACGATCCTTTCTCAGACTGTAACAAATACTGAACAATCTCCATCTCTGTAACGTGACAATACTTTGAGTATATAATCAAAACTAATTTCAGTCCCATGATTGTACTCAGTCTTGTACCTAGACTAACTACGGGAAGTTTTTCAGGCATTTGCAGAATAAATAAACAACAACAGAACTTCTTCAGGGTTTTAAAATCAGCTGTAAGGAATATAGCTATTCTCTACTCCTGGCACACAGCATGCACCTTTTAGATGAAACATGTGTAGGAAAACAACAACGTAATTTTCCCTCAGAAAGTTAAGCAGATTCATGAAGGTCCTTGTTGCTTTCCAGTGGTAGCTAAAATAAATCTTGATCCCGTAAGCTGTTGCTGGAATTTTTCAGTTTTTACTTTGTTTTAACTCTATACAGATAAAAAATAATATCAAATTAAGCATCCACAATGTTTGTCTTTGTTTATTGGAAAGGTGTAGCCCACTTTAATCATTTTAAGGGAATACAAGCAAAATACAATCACTGCTATAAACAAGGAAAAGCATAGTTTATCTCTACCGACATACTGAGGTAAGTGGAGACAATATAGATGGATAAAAGGAGCTTTGACAACATAGGCAACAGGGGAAAACCTAGTCTTATCTGTAAAGCTGTGTATTTTTCTTTTTGAATTTTTATATACTTGACTCATATACACAAGTCACAGGAGCTCTGGGATCATCTGATGTTTTCTTCCCCCATCCAAGGTCTTAGGAGGTCCTTTTAAGTCAGCTAACACTCTGCAATGCACTGTGAATTCCTATTAAAATTAAGACACTCACAACATTTCATAGGACTAGCTGCATGTATTTAGAGAAAAAACAAAGGAATAGGTGTATCTGGAAATCTAGCCTCAAATAGTCTCTCTATAGTTCTCTCTACAGATCTCAAATTGAAGCTTAAGGGGACTTCATCATAGAAGTTCAATCTTAAAAAGCTGCAAAACTGTTGAGAAAAGTGTGTCCTCTAAAGTATGCATATAAAAGCTAGAGTAAATGACACATATATTTAAGATAATCTGACATTTTACAGAGTTTTGCTAAATGGTACAGACTATCCAGTTACAGACTATCAAGCATTCAGTTAGTCTGAGTTAAGAAATGTATCAACACTGCTGTGTTGATAAATAAAAATTAAATTGTTGATAAATAAAAATTAATCGCTGAACCCACAAAATACTAAAAATAACAAATTATATAAGTTAAAATGTAAGAAAATTAATTATTCCTTGTTCTCTGCATTTCACTGAATTCAAATAAATGTTCTAATACACCAATGCTATCCAGCTATAAGATAGATTTTAAGTGTTAAAGCTTTTAAATAGCTGAAGAATATTCATATTTGAAAACTTTGAAGAACTAAATTGAAGATCAATAACATGGAAACACCAAACAATTACTTGCATTGTGACACTGATACATATTATTAATAAAATGAAGAATTCAGATTCTGTTATAAAGGCTATTTATTTTAGAAATGCAACATATAAGTATTATCAAAGAAAGACAGAGATGCCACGTAAGTTTTTAGAGAATTCCTTCTGAAGACATTTCTTTTTCTGCATGAAGAAATGTAACATCACTATCAGTAACCAGGAGTGTGAGAGTTCTGAAAACAAGAAAAATATCACTTGGCATATTATAGTTCCCATCTGCTAAATTTCCATGTGTCCACCATAGCTTCATTTCTCTCACTATCGTAGTTTGCCACAGATTTTTCTGTAGTAAAATGATTCTGCTCCTTTTAACTTTCACGTTAGTTCTTATCACAAGTTATATGTGCTACACTTCTTGTTTGTAACATTTTACTCATATGTTTATCATTTTCATGAACTTCCCACATATTTATCTATGTTGTTAATCTACTGAAGTAGTCCTATTAATTGACAGAATCACTGATATGGATATGTATTGCAGAATTTAGCCCTTGACAGAGTTCCTTCATATCAGAACATCTACTGCTGCTGAAGTTTTTTTGTCAGTAATTACACACTGGGTCAGCCTTAAGGGCCAAGCTTTGATGTCAGATTCCTAAGAAAATACAGTTGTCCTCATTAATTTTAACACTAGAACCATTATTCTGTAGTGATCTACAGCAAACTGTATTTGTATAATACTGGTTGAGATACTTACTGGTGGAAGTCATTATGCCATCAGCTCCTTTGTTCAGCACTTTTTTTTTTCCTTTCATTTCAGAACCTTCACCTGAATCACTTATATAAATATTTTAGAAGCTCCACTTTAAACAATGAATTTTGTAGTAATCTAGTAGTAAAACCTGTCCAAGGGAAAAAGTTGCCATTTGTAGATTTTAGTCATTGCTCCTCACATTTTACACAGTGACAGACAAATTTCCACTTACTATATTAAATAGTAGGGTTTTTTTTCATGAAAAGATAAATTTTCCTCTTTAGTGAAACACAAACAATCTCATCATTAAGTAAAAATAGAGTGTGAAACTGTCCCTTATTATTTTCTGGACAATTACTCCCATTGTTCTTACTAATTTTATCTTGTATTTGCATAACCCTACCCTTTCTAAAAGGCTATCTAAATAAAAAATGTGAAGAAAGTTTTCCAAAAAGGCAGTCTTTTTAATGTATTTGCCCAAACTTCAGACATTTGAAAAATACCATCCATTTATACACTTAAAAAAAAAAAAAATCTAAAATACTGCAGCTAGTCAAAAATGCTGAAGAGACATTTCAAAAGAAAGGAGTTTTCAACCTTAACTGAATCCCAGCTACACCTTTCTATCTATTTAAACTGGCTCTAAAAGTTACGGAATGTAGTAGAAGGTCTTCTCAACATTATACCTCGCTACTCCCTATTGTAAACTTCCCAGAGCACTGCTCAGTCCAATGTATTTGCTCAAGACAAAAACGACAGTTAATAGGTTTCATAAATTAACGCTGTTGCTGCCTCTATGCATCTTGTTGAGTTAGCTAGATGAAATAGGAGCCCACCGGCCATTTCTGTAGTGAAATTTCTAGGTGCACAATGGATACTTCCAACAGTGATTTGGATGTCAAAACCCCACTTGATTCTGTGGATTTCGATCAAAATACCTATTAGCACATTCTTGAAAAAAGTATTCCCTAGTGAGAAACAAAGGGGATGAAAACAATGCTACTATTCCATGGGCAATTCCCTTTGCTCACAAAGAATTTTAAGGAATTTAGGATTTTCATTGGTTGGTTGGGTTTTGTAGGTTAACAGCTTTATGTAAACAAACAATTATCTTATTTAAGGGCTAATGCCTTCAATCTCTAGGGAGTTGTGCAGGAGATGGAAATACAGGTGAGTGAAAGAACAAGAGGAAGAACAACACCACATTTCTTTTTTTCTTGCCAAATTCTGTGGCTTTCCACAATCTCTCCTGTAACATTACTATTAACAGCAGTTTAATTCTACTAAAAGTAACAGTTAGACCAGCAAAGGTTACTCATCAGAATGCAGTTTCCTTCTGTATGTCTAGAGGTGTGCTTACTGCTTCAACAAAAACACTTGTGCAATTCTTGTATTTCATGGCAATGCAGGAAAGAGTTAGAAATTTCCATTTTGAAATTTCCATTTTGAAATCTCCTTCTTCTGTAATTCAATACTCAAAGTTTAAATGGCAGCAGGATAATAAAACATGGATTCAGCCAACACAGCAAAAATTGGACAGGTCTTCCATTTCAACTGTGTTGAATAGCACATGAAAAAGTCTGTGTCAGAGGTATGACCTCATGAATACAGAAGAAAGGAAGATATTTAACCTACCTGAAGCTGTCTCATGATATATGGAAAGATTGTCAGAGTGCAAAGGACATAATAGTTGCCAGTAAAGAGGAGATAAAACTCTCCAAACCGTTGGAGCTAGAAAACTAAACACAACTGATTCTCATTTTTAGACTTATTTTAGGATGGAATTCCATTTAGTCTAAGCAAAGAAGGAAGATATCTAAATCAGTAGTTATAATTCCTATCTCAAATTATTCCCTTGTATTTCATAAACAAGATTTTTTGATGTCTAAATTCATATTATCCCCCCATTTTCTGTCAGTGGTACTCTCCAGGTGAGAACATTGATGAGTTTCCTCCCTTGAAAGACTGGCAAAAGAGACAGAGGCAAAGTTTTGGAGTGCAGTCATCCTTCTGGCTAGGTACCCAGAGGAAAGGTTCCTGAAGGCATTATGGTCCTCTTAGGAACTATCTTAATTGTTTCTCAAAAGTATCCCAAAGTAGGAATTTTAAAAAATCTATTTATTTAATTTAATTTTAGTTATCCCCGCTATTTTGCCATAGGACTGCAACTGCTTGCTGTGCTCAGGCATCAGACATACCTGAAAGGGACCTATGGGCTGAGAAAAAAAAAGCTGTCTCTACCACATCATGTTATACTAGAATTTAGCTTCTGAAATATCAGTGGATTGTTTATTTCACAGATGTTTATAAAAATTAGGGAAAGCAAAACTGCTGATATGATTTATAGGATCCTTAACCTATGAAATATTAGTCAATATTATTAGCATTAGGTCATTCACTTTAGCTTTTAAAGAGGATTTTGTACCATAATTCCAGTGGATTAGAAACATTAAAAACATCACTCACATTAAAATTTAGCTGAAATAACTAACTTCATTCCTTTACCCTTACTTTATTGTTCTGAGAAACAGATTATGGTATAGGCTTCATTAAATAATCGTTGATATTTAATAACTTATCTCTTCAACATTAAGCAGTTTTTCTAAAAAATACTGTCTCTGATTCTATCACTTCTTTAGGTATGAAAGTTTCTGATAATCTTGAAAGAGCAAAATTACTATGTTTTGTTTTCTGTCAATGCTAAGAACTCATAGGCTTACATTTTCATTTTGAAAGGCTGATTAACATAGTTAAATCATATTCTCAGATTTGCCTATTTGAAAAGGCTTAAGGAATGTAACAGGTATTCAAGCAGGGCTTCTACAGATACATTTGAAAACCAACTGAATTTATGGAAAGGCTATAATTTTCCACTGCTAAAGCCACCTTACATAGTAACAGTATCACTGTGTACCATGGTCAAAACCACGTAACATTCTTTTTCTTTTATTTAATTTATCCAGCGATTTCCTCTCTAAAATTGCCACTTGCAAGTAGCTACATACAAAGACCAGAATAGAAACTCCACCAAAGGGCTCTGGAGACAAAAAGCAGTATCATCCTTACTTTTTATTCTGGAAATAAATTTTGATGCAAATTGCTAACACATGTTTAGAATTACATACATAACATACATACATACATAACACATGTTTAGAATATAAAACACACCTAAAAATTGTATTTCAGATCTAGTAGTCAACTAAATTCAGTGTTCTGAAGCAGTTTATCATAATTTGTACTGGTTCTATCAACTTCAAATACACAATTCTTCTTCAGAATTACAAAATAATGATTTCTTGATGGCTCTTGGTATCCTAACACTATATATGGAGATGTGTTGTTGATTTTGTTGCTCTGTCTCAAAAATTCTTAAGTCCCTTGAAAAATACAGGTTTACCGAGTTATTCAGATCAAAATTCTACTCAAGATATTGCAGTTCCATTTTACTAAATTTTCAAAAATTGTATCTCATTTCTCTTAAATTGTCTTTATAATCCCAACTATAAATGTACATATTGGTCTTGCAGTCCAAATTTAGCTAGTCCAATCATCCTTTCAAAGTACAAGAAGGATCATCTGGTGTTCCATCATCATTGACTGCCCAGTATCTAAGTTATAAAATGCAATACCAATATATCCTACTTGAGCGATCGCAAAAGAAGGACATGAATAGAGAAAACTGCAAGTGTAATCTCTCTTACAACACTATATTCACAAAAGTATTTTTTTCATGCAAAGATATTTCAGATGGACAAAATATCCTATATTTTTTAATAGGACGGTGAAGCCAGTATCGACGATTGAATTATCATGATAAATTAGGCAATGCAAAGAAATGAGTGCATTTCTTATTCACATCTACGTGTATTTTCTGAGTTCTTGAACTAGTATTCCACGAAACAACAGTACATGAAGGACTAGATTGTTCTCAATCTACTTACACTAACAGCTCTATTAACTTTGTTTTTTTCTGGCATGAACCTAACTACGTAGAGAAATAAAAGCAGCAACACCCTAATAACTTTGGTGGTCATTCCAACATCCCTATTTCTACTGGTAGTAACTTGCTATATAAGCATAACCCATAAAATGCATAAACTCATTTCAATTATTTCCCACTGAAGGAATTATTTTTTTTTTAATACTAGTATGCTCCTATTCCTATTCACATTCATTCCAATTCAATTCAGTGAGCAAAAGTTTAAGTCAATGTTACTTTAATGTTTAGTTAAGATATTGAAATATTTTTATGAAACTCCTTTGGAGATTATTAGACTTCTGTCATTGATTTCAATAGATCCAGGATTTTACCCTGTGGGTTACATCAAAATCCATCATTTATACTTACGTTTTTGTCAACTCCTGCTCATTTATTAGTGATACTCACATTCCAAAGGCTCTAAAGGAAGAAAAAAAGCATACACTGCCCTATATAAAGCAAAGAATAGACTTGGAACAAAACCCAACATCTAAAAACATTTTTGCCTGAAGTCAGAAGTTACTGATGCTTTATCATCGCTTCCTCTGCTCTGAGTAACAGAGTAGCAAATTAATCTACCTATTAAAATAGTTGAACATGCAATCAGCACACCAGCCAGTGCTTTCAAACACTGATTTGAAATACCTTGGAATTATCTCAAATTACGTGAATAATTGTAGAGGCTCTGATTGATTTTCAATCCAAAAGGAAGCATTCATGTATCTGATACTAACATCTACTGGGGTTAAGGAAACAGCAGCACCTGCTCTTTTAATCCACCCATATTATATGTTTGATTTTGACATACAGCAGTAGCCATGGTGGACATATCCATGGTGGGCATCAAGAACATAGCAACGGGTAGCTTAACCTAGTTCTAGAAGATAAATAACAACTTTAAGGAAGGTAGGGAACTAACCTGAGCTCAACATTCAGTATAGATGTACAGTCTGCCAGATACTGCTAGTTGGCCTGCTTGGTTGTAATGATGACTCAGCCTGTCATCATCTCCTCCTTCACAAAATTAAGGACATGGTTTTGACTTTTTCCCCTGACAGTAGCAAATATTTCAGTCAGCAATATTTTGTGTCAACATTCTTCCTATTTGTTATCAAAATTTTGGCTTTTTGCCTCCCCTGTTATGCAACTCTACACATAATAGAGAGCGTAATATGCTGTTGTGTTATTGTATGTTTGAAAATTATTGTATGTTATTGTATGTTTGAAAATTACAGGACAGCTGAAAAAATGTGACTGTTTGTTGTTCAGATCATTTAGTCCTTCCACTAACTCATTGGGACTATTTTTCAAATTTGAAGAGCTCAGTCAGGATTCACATTTAAGAGACTAAAATCGTTTAAAGAGTTATAAAAATGTCTCTCAAATCTGTATACAGTTCAAACAAGAGAATCCCTCTCTACATGATCTTCTCATTTGAATTATGCAGATTTGTTATTGTGATCTCAACGCACCTGTCAAAAATATTAAAGGGGAAATAAAACACCCAGAAAACATGTAAAGGAGTGAGAGATGCATTATCAGAGAAAGTTATTGTTATCTTGTAATACTACAGCAAATGCCTTGTTACAGGAAACAACTGAGAAAAAAAAACATGCAATATTTCGTACCATAAAAGAACATAGAACTAGATTAAAATAAAAGCAACTCTTAAAAGATAAATTGTATTACTACAATTGATATAGATGCTACCATACCTTAACATTTTCTCAGAAACAATTCAAATGCTTATTTTCATCCATTTTTGTATCTTTTTCAACTCTACGCACTTTTAATTTATTGCTTTTTGCATAAATGTCCTTTTTACTTCTCTCTACACTATTTTGAACTCTAACTTTTCATTAAGAAAAGCTTCATTTCATACATTTTTTTTCAGCTACACATCTCACAGTGCCTGCAAGTGAAATTGACCCTAATAATTACATGACAATAATCACTTTAATGAGTCCTTGCCTATTCAAGCTAGTGACATGGTGTCAGCTCTTTAGTTACCATACAATAAACTGAATCAGGACTTCAGGTATACATGGTTTTGATCATCTTGTATTTTCAAGGAAATGATGAGTTAAATGTCTAGCGAATGCACTGACAGTTTGGGTGGAAGGCATTGCCAGCCACTGCTCTGAGTTCAGACAAGACTAATACCTGCAGATGACAAGAATCCCAATCTTTTCAGCCTTAGCAAAAGAGAGGCAGACAGTTTCCAGTTAGAGCCGAAGGCCACAGAACATAACAGCACTGATACTTTTGCAGCTGATGTATGGCACCAGACTCATGCCACTAATCAACTTAGCTACATATTTTCTTTCCAGTCTCGGTGAGGTCATCTGTTCTAGTGAATCAGTGCCACACTGGCACAGTGGGGAACACAGTATGCTCTCCTGCCTGTCATTTGTCTGACTTGTAAAATTAGCTTGAGTCTTTCATGGAGAAGCACACAAAGCAGCTTTGTTGAATAAGCAGAACCTTGCTGGAGTAGAGACCTTCCCCACTGCTGCAAGGCTCCAGTGGCACCAGTTACACCTGCCTTGTCAAGCATGGGGAAGCCCACCCACGCATGATCTCTAACTGATACAATCATGTACATATTACCAATAAAGTGAATGCTGAACCTGAGAATGAACAAGTATTCTCAATAAATCAGTGGAAAGAGTTCATTAAATCAATTCATTTATGCTAGAATTTTAAACACTTCTCAAGCTGTCTTGGTATTACTAATAATTAGAAGCAAACTCATGATGACACATATTAAACATTTCCTAACATTTAATTTAAAACCTTACTGTTTTGGAATATTTGATTTACAATTTGAAGTTTTGTATTTTGAGTCAAACTAGGAAATTAAATATTGTAGCAATTCATACAGTCTTTTCCAAAGTTCAAATGTGTTTTTTCAGTTATCAATTTATTCTCAGTATTTGAAGTGCAGGACAGAGAAACCAAAACACCACCTGTGTTTCTATTTTATTCTTGATACATTCTTCACTTATAATTTTAAATACTGCATGAAAGGGATCCTTTTAAGGTGACTGTGTTCATTGTCATTCCAGAAAAATAATATAGTGTTATCTCTTAGTATGTGATTCACATCTATAATAAAGCTAAACCCTACTTTCTGCTTCATTCTTCCCTCCCAAAGTCTTAATAATACCTAGAAGATAACCAGAGAAAGGAAGTCATATCTGATTTCTATACACTGTTTTGTCTAAGATATGTTGTTTTAATTAAAAGCAGCATATACCTTATTCAGACTATGCTCCCCATTGTTCTTACTTGAAGGAATACTAGAAAGAAGTAGAGTGATTACTATTCCATATGTGAAAGGGGAGAAATAATCAATACTGTCTGAAGGCTTGAACATACATTCATGTTATGTAATGTTACAGCCATTAATCAGATGATTGCTCTGCCCTCTGGGAATAGTAAAACAGTGAACTTAGAAAACATGTATCTTCATGTACTCCGTGTAGAAAAAATCCCTACATTTACATAAAAGCAAAATACAAAGCACCTACTTCATCTTCATAGCTTTTAGTTCTTTAATATGTAGACAGCGACGTTTTACTAAAATGAAAAAAACTTAGGTGAAATTTAAAACACTGTTTTGATAAATGAATTCATTGGTCATAACAGCTAACATCTGAAAATTTTATCTACCCTTAACTTTCCAAACTTTCCTCAACAGGTTTGATGAGCAGAGCAGCCTAACACCAAGTCATTGTAATATCTCCTTTGTAGTCCCCTGTAGACAGGCTGAGGAAGGCACTGTCTCAATGGCCATGTCTCAGCTTTACTGGAGGCTGACAAGGGTGCTGATTTGTTTGTAAGACAGGTAGGATATCCTTACTTCTGCTTCAAGCAGTAAGGATTTATTTTTCACATCTTTCTGTAGAAATATAAACTAATTTTGCCCCTTAGTTTCCATTTCTTAGCTTTCCATCAGACCCATTACTCCAAGCTCACAGTGTCTGTCCTGGACTATATCCAATACCTCTTTTGAGGACTTACAAAGGTCTGGAGCATATCCCTTTACTTCAGTATTTCTTTGAATTAAAGAAGAGTCTCTCACAAATAACAAGAACAACAATGTTCTGTTACAGAACCCAAAGGCATTTCACTGCATAGGTAAAAGTATGCATTTCTTTTCTAATATCTTGTAACACCTTTAAACTGATATGAAACAGAGTAAGTCCCAGTCATATAATGAAGGAGAAAGCATTTTTAATACAGATTTCCACCATCTAACCCTCCACGCTTTACCTTTGGTTTCTTCCCTTCCTGCTTGACAACTCAGTATTGATACTGCCATTATTATAAAACTTCTATATAATCTTGGAAAATGGAAATTGGGATGTAGAAAACTGCACTTCAAATAACCCTTAATTAATATTTTTCCAGAAACAGACGTGGTGTGGATATAAGCACACTACTTGTCAATACAATTGGTGTTTTCCACAAGTCTTTTAATGCATCTGCTACAAGAAAGTAACAACAAATTCTGAAATGTACTGTGACTGTAAGCACCCAGAGTATAGGCTTTGTCTCATGTATGTGAGATAGCATAGATTGTTAGTGTGTGGTTTAGTTATTTACACATACTTTACACCTATTTTTTACTCTCAGCAGATTCCAGATAACTACTTTGAACATCGCAGCACTATGTCAAGACTTTGTATTGTTCATCACATAATTGTCAAAAATGTCCTCCCTCCGCTTTTAGCTACTAAAGGGTTATTTAGCGTGAGATTCATCTCATTTCACTTCTGCTGTTGAAAATACATTTACTTTAAAAGACTTATATAGGCTCCTGTAGTGATCAATGAAGAAAGAAGTACCTCCAAACAGTGATTTTACCCCATTTATCTTAGATCTTTTTCTAAGGACTGAATTAATTTCCTTTGTGGAGGCTTTCAACATTGGTGACAGGAATCCCACCTATACTTTCCAAAAATAGGATGCCTTTCAGTATTACCTTTTCCTTTTTTTTTTTTTTTCTTTGTTTTTTTTTTTTGTATCAATGGAACAAAAATACCTGTGAAGAAATTAAGAATAAAAGTTTTTCTACAGTTTCTGCAAATTTTGGTATTATAATTACATATTTGTTACAGAACTGTAAGATACATTCTGAAAATGGATTCAAAAAGGCTAGTCTAACAGCAGTGGCCTTTCAAAAGGATCTGACAAAGAGCACACTGGTGCTAGGCACCACATGTGTAAGGTCTCTTAATAATTTATAATTTAAATCTACAGACTTACTTACAAGATTTCCATATATCCAGACAGTCACTGTTCATTCATTTTGTAACTGTGCATAGTATTTTCCTTTCTCAATGAGACTATAAAAGTATTATGATATGACTACATGCAACTAAAGTAATACACTGCTAAGGTCATAGATATTCAACTAAACATTAACCCTACATATTTTCTATACAGTATTTAATGGTGCAGCCATTTCTCACGGTCTGGGCATTTCTTTATAGGCTCTCAGCTTTTCAGCATCCATTAGCAAACCTGTAGAGACTAGAATCCTGCCTTGACACACTTTATGCTTCAGCTTTCTGAAGACCGTAACTACAAAGCTAAGTATATAACTGGACTATATGAACTGTAATAAAGGTACAGTATTGACTAAGGAAAGCAGAAAAATGAGCAGTCAAACTTTAAAGGAAACCAGTCCTTTTCCTAGGAGATGAAGGGACTGAGAAATCACCCTTTCTTGAAACTGTGCCCTACCAACAGCATATCTTGCAGCTTTCTAGAGGATACTTATGCTCAGGACAGCTGCCAACACATGTAAGTCTTCAGTCCTACAGAAACAACATGTCATTTTAGCATTTAGACCTATTCTGAACCTAAACTGGGGGAGTCCTTTGCTCCTGTCCCATAAATGGCCATAATATGGCCACTACTTTAAAAGTGACTAACGAGGAACGTGTAGGAAAATGCATACATTTGTAACTTTATTATGAAACAAGATCAAGAAAAGCTTTCCACAATTCGTTAAATTTTTGTGAGATTCTCACGTCTGCATTTTCATTCTTCTTTCCAATGTGACATCAGATCATACCATACTTCTAAAACAAAATGTCTCTGTTGCACTTTCCATGTTTCCTGACATGTCAGGGTCTGATGATACAAGATGTTGAATATAGCTGGTCCAACTCTGTGTTACACTGGAAACTTTTTGAGAAGTGTGAGAAAGAAAATTTGGTGAAATTTGTAGTTTCAATGTTAGAAACAGTGCCAGCATGTGCAGAACACATAAAATAGTCCAGTGTATGCTCTTTTAATTTTTATTTCATTCCTTTCAGCGAGAAAGTACTAACTGTCCTAATGAAGGAAAATATCAGCCTGAAATCTCCTAAGCACAAGTATTAAAGCTGCAGATTTTGCTGTTAGTGCTTATGCTGCCTATAGAACTATTTGGATTAGCAACAGCTGGTTCAGCTCTGAGGGGAGTGAAAGTCTTTTCTGATATGGTCATTACATCTACACCTGAGTCTGCTTTAAAATTGACAGTCTTCCCACAAACATTCAGTTCCACTCTTCAGGCTGCCTCTGTATCATTTGTTGTGACTGAACCCAGAAAAAAAGTAAAGGGGAAACAAATGAAAAAGCACACTTGACCCAGGTGCTTGCTTTCCATGCTGCTTTTGTGTGACATAAATCAACATTTTTGTATGTCAGTGGCATTTGGCTGCTGTAGCTGAGCAATTACCTTCCAACAATGGTGTCTCCACCTCAGCTATACTCTGGGGAAAAAGGTGTGAATTTGGCCTAAAATATTCCATGTAACCTGTTCAGGTTCGCTGTAAAAGCAGCCGGGAAGGGGAGACCTCTTGCAGCTGCAATTCTGTGACACAGGACATGTCCTAGAAGTCAGAGCTCCACTTTTACAGAAGTCAGATCAAGCTATTCTACCATTTTTATGGCCATCTTAGAATTCTTCATACATCTTATTGTCTCTGACTAACTATGAGGCAGAGTTAATTATAACTTGTAAGCTATACACATTAATATCACTCTTAAAGGGGAGCCTCAGTAGTGAATTGTTATTAATCTGAACCTTTGTATTAGAACCTAATAATAGTGCAACCACAGCCTTACAATGCAGAAAGTAAAGAAAGGATGAAACTTGGAAATAAATGTAAACTGCATCTCAGAATATTTTTTTTGAAGCTATTTAGGTGAGTTCCAAGTTGCATGATTTATATTTGAACTAATTGTTCCCCTCTAAATTGCTTTTAGCTACAATAATAAAGGGAAGGCAAGCAGGAGATAGCAGGCTTAGGTAGCTTAAGTGTTGCAGTAACCATATACATAGAGACAAATAGAACGGAGGAGAAAATACTTAAAGGCTTTTGTCTGGTTAGCAAGTCAGAGATATCTTTTATACACTTGGCTGTTTTATTTTGTTTACTGTTCGGGTGAAAGGAAACATCTCTGGTAATCCTAACATATATTCTTTGTACTCGAAGATTGAGAGCATCTGATAAAATACACTTGAATGTCCTCACCATTTGCAACAACCTAGCTATATTTAGCAGCTTTTTCCTACAGTACTGATAATGTTATACACAAAAAGAGGATCTATGCAAGATACAGTGATTTGTGTACTCTTACAGGGCCTTAGCTTTCTGGTTTGCTGTACCACATTGTCCGTTGAATAGCAATAGTGTTGACAATGAACACTGCAAAAGACAATCCTAGAAGTTTACAGAGTTCCCATGAATAGAGGCAAGATTTCTTTTATCTGACAAAGAAACTTCTGTTCAAATATGTCCCTTTTAGACATCCAGGGAATCCCATGGACAACGTGATAGACTGCTTCAATTTCTGAAGTCTTACACAGGAACACCCCCCAGAAAGGGCTACTCTCTAGTGTTATACTGCCTATGTGCTTGGGACACAGGCATCATGAATAAGCAGGAGGCCCCTGGCATCTCATTTACAAACTGAGATTCAGAACACTTTCTTTTGATCTTGAGTGAATTAAAAGATGTTACTTACTGTAGAAAGAATTAGATTATAGAATTTAAATTATTTATTTATCCTTCATAGGATTCACATGTGATAAAAGAAATATCCAAAATTCACCAGGGGGTGGGGGGGTTGAAACTTAAACTACACTCAAAGCAAGCAAGAATGTATTTTACAAAATCTCTTGTATTTTTGATAGGAAGGCAGAGAGGGCAAGAATTTTATTTATGTGTGTCTGTGTGTATAGAGTGTAAACAGATAAAAACCAATCTATTTCTTCCTATTTATCTAGATGCTCACATGGTCCTCACAAATAGTTTGAGAGCTACAAAATCATGAATAGATTTTATCCTTACACTCTTCAACCTGCACAGGAATTATTCACCTTTTACTGAGTCATAAATGGAATGTTTTTTCAAAACAGGAATTAACTTATATTTGAAAGCTCTTATCCACCAAGTCACTTTTCCCACCCTTGCCTAGTTCACAAAATATTAATCTGTACTGGTGTAGTAATATAACACAGAGTCATCTCAAAACATCATCCACCTATGATAAATTTTACAAAAGCATTGAGTTCTTTTTAAGACAGTATCATATTATTATATATATTAAATTAAATGCTCTCTGACTCGTGGTATAAACTGGGCAGAGTACAGAAATAGGATTAAACATTGTAGTAATAGTCTTGTAAGTTTTTGGCTACTCCTTGAAAGGCAGGCATTTAGAAGTATGTCGGACAGTCCAGATGGAAGGACAGAAACATGAACACCACTTTCAGACAAAAAAGAAACACTTTTCCTATACAATTTAGTTTCTCCAAGAGACAAAGATTTGATTGTTTGAATCTGAAAGACAACAGGTTTTCATGTTTAAAATAGCAACAACTGTGATGCTTTCTAGCAGCTTCTTGTTTCTTGACTGTTATCATGAACTAGGTTTATTAGTATCCAGTCTTGTAATTTGAGATTGCTTCTCTTGCAAATTTTTCTATTGATTTTCTTTATCAAATTTTTTTTTTTTTTCATGGTTTCTAACTCTTCTCACTAACTGGCAAAAATAATGACACATTAATTAAATCCTTATGGTAATGGTCTTAGAAGTAATTCCTACCTCAATAAATCAGGACCTTCCAAATCTTCACAGTTTATTCAACTTGTAATCAATGTTAATTTCCTTTCAGTTCAGTAATTTCATTTACTTCTGTATTGAAAATCTAATTATTTCTGATTACAATTTTAACATATTAAATGTGATATACTATCTATGTTGTAATTCATTGTTATTTAAGTTTTATCACACTGAAATATTTGAACGTATTTTCAAGCTAATCTCACAGAATAAGTGGTACTGTTATTATCCCAAATTTTACTTACTGATTTTCAGATATTTCATCTGCAATTTACCTACGGTCTCTATATAGACTGTTAATACCATGAAGTTTATTTTTTGTCATATAACATGTGACAAAAGAAAATGAGACATGCAAAGTTATGGTTGATTTTTCACTTATATAAGTTTGTCTGTCAGAGTTTGTGAGGTTTTGTAAAATTGTCATTTGCTATTGAGTTGTTTCTTTGATTTTTCATCTCTCTTACAGAAATTTGTGAGGCTTTTAAAATGTTTCATCACTTGCCTCTCTTTCTTTACATTCCCACTTTAACAGTTCTTTGGGTAATATTTCATGATGTCTTATGCTTCAGTTTAACATCACTCTGAAGTTATGAGTAAGGGATTCCTAGCATTTCCCCTTAAAGCACATTATATAAGGAAGATAATTTTTTTAAAAAAGATTTTATAACAGAGAAGCCTATTAAAACTGCTGTGGAATGGAGTTTCTGTTAGGTTTACTGAACCCTACAAGGATTTTCCTCGGAATTTTCATGCATTTGCCATGATTATGCATTCATTTTAATCTTTTCTAGCAGATGATTATGAATTGTAATTTCCCAGTCTTGCAACTGATTGCATTATTTGTGTCTTAATCCCTTCTTTGTGAATTGTCTTAGTTACCTTTGTGACTTCTTTTATGGACAGGATCCATTTTTGGTCTTGCCTGTCACAGCACTGCAATCTTCTTCCTCTAATTAGCAAACTAGACATTAGTATATGCATCAGGATACATGGCTGAAAAAATGATGAGAGATTTGAAGCATTCCTGTGGTTAAATGATTAAGAGTTTTATGCAATAGCGTAAATCATTGGAGGCCTCTTTGACAAAATCTGACAATTTCTTTAAATCATTTCAGGGACCATTGGAGACATATTGACACTTCATTAGGCAAACAGAGTAGAGTTTCTGGATGTATTGTATAGCACTTCATTAGATCAATCAGTTTAGCTAATTCACCTACATTATGTTAATATGGCCATGAAAGAGTAAGGCAGAGGTGCTGCCTGAAAACAGGCAACACAGAGGTAGTATTTGCTACCTTCTAACTGCAAAAAGAGTTAGAAAAAATTGTGTTCAAATTATTCTTGCACTTGCTCTGATTAAGTGTTGAAGGAAGATCCCCTTCACTTTCACTCTGATCTCTACACATTTATGAATCACACATAATCCTCTAAGGAATTCTGTCTCTAATGAGGTGAATATTTACCCACTGATTTCAGTAGCACCAAAATTTCTCAGGTTTGCATTTTTGGATATAATCCAGAAATCACTAAAACAAAAATACTGGGTAAGTTCAAATACAAGTTAATTTTTGCACAGTACATCAGAATTCAGTGATGAAGGTATCAAATTAGGCTGCTGCAAAACACTTGTAAGTGCTGGTCTACAGCATAAACTGGCTAAGGATTAACTGTTTACTAAACCTAAAAGTCAAAAGAGGAAAAGCTAAGAAACAACAAAATGAACTAATAGAAGCCAGATTAAAATCCAAAGATCATTGAGTAAATTTTGATTTAGGGTTTGGGGTTTTTTTCTCCCTTTTTAAAGTGTTCCAGAGCTGTACTTTTTTTTTCTTTTTTTCCTCTCCAATAGATATCATGGCTGCTAAAATTTGTATGGGTTTGAGGGCTGAATAAACTCTGGGAAGAAAAAGCCACTATGATTTGTTAAATACATGGAGGCATATCTGGCTTGGAAACACTTTTATGACATTAAAAATAAATAAATTTGGAAAAAAAAGAAATACAGATGTCCCATATCTGACTTTTTAGTTCTTAGTCTTGCCTTGGTGTTTGCTTAGGAACATTCTTGGAGGCAGAATAATGGACTAGGTGGTCTGATTGAGTATAAGATTCCTTGGGTAGTGAGCTCATATGGTAAAGTCTGCTTTCTTTATGGAAATAACCTGTTTGAATGCCTCTGGGAGGTGTTTTTGGCAGGGAATGTTTTTTTCAGCTAACAAATATTTTTCTTAGTAGCACTGCAACAGTCTGCCTAACAAGCAGCAGATTAAAAAAAGAAAAAGACAAACAAAACCAACATTACAGATATAGGAATGTTTATTTGGTGCTCTTATAATGGGTCATAGGAATAACCAAGTAATTCAGACAATTTTTATATAGGATGTTTTTCAGTGAGGCATTTGAGGGCTAAAGCTTAGAAAAATTACTGTCTAAATAATAGTTTTCTGTTCATAATCATCTTCAATCATTCCTCTTTTCTTCTCCCCATCTCTAAGTATATCATATAAATGCATTTATCTTTATGACAAATGCAGAACAAAGCTAGTACACAAACTATGTAAGTTATACCTGAGCTCTTATAGACATTAAAACCTGTACTCCTCAGCCCTCAAGGAAGAAAAAGCATCAGGCTGGTAGTTATCTTCCTCCTTCTTTATACATACTCTATTACTTCTTAAATAGAGTAAACCTATTTATGACCTGATTAGAAATCAGAGATTTTTAGTTCTTATTTAAAATAACAGTTTAATGTATGAAACCTTTTTTTTTTTCCAGTTTCTTTTTTATTTTTTTTTCTCACATAGTTCAGTCTCACAATGGAAATGCAAGTACTGAGGACAAGTTACAATCAATCATTCTTCCTGGAACATAAATTATAATGAAGAACATATTTAAAAAAAAAAAAAATCAACCAGAATTGTGAGACTATGATCCCAGTTTTACACAGAGACTGCTCTGCACAGCCTCAGTACACTCAGTAATCTCAGTTTCAGTGTTAGATATTCAGCTGCTAAAAAAAAGCAAACAAAATTATTCACGCAAACTTTCTGGTTATTTGAGTAGAGGCTTAGTGAAGGCTGGCATTGTTAATTTAATGGTTACAATTATGCAGCTCAGGCAAATACACTGAGGTCTGTCCTTAGTGAAATCAACTACTTCTGACAAAACCTCCATTACAGTCATTGCAGTTAATGGACATATAAAAATGGGATTTACAAAAAGTAAATCCTACATAGCTCTTGGCAGAAGTTAGGTTAACAATTGTTACTTAACATAACAATTGATATTTTCCAAGTAGAGAAGTAAAACACTTTCTTTCCTTCTAAATATACTTATGTAATGAACTTTCAATAGCTAGTTTTAACTCTTGCCTGCAAGTAAAACATTTGGTGCCAGAATATATTCCAAAACAGATGCAAATTAAGAGGTTTAGAGAACATATTCAGCTCTTCTCTTGCACAGCCATAGAAAAAACTGCCAGGAGCACATAGTAGCGATAACAATCTCATACATGTTTTCAAGTCAGCTTTTTGTCTAAATGCCAATTTGTGAACCCTGTTATGCTTCAAATATGAACAAAAGAAGAAACCAGCTGATTTCTTTGTGGCAAAAGGCAGAGGACACCACTATTCAACCTAAGCAAATTCATATATAACAACAAGGTGCAGAATCAAGGCCAGCTTTTCAAAAGCAACAGCCATGTATGTTTTTGACTGTGATGCATGCTTAAAAGTTTAAGTCCATGCTTTCAGAACCACCCTACCACATGAAGAGGAAGCATTTCCAGTGCAGCCTCCCTTTCCAAAGATATCAGTGACAGGTGGAAAAGGTACAGACAGACCTGTCTCTCTCTTCCTTCTCTGAGATCATTTACAGAGGAACAGTGTGGAGAAATCCCTGAACATAAACTGCAAAGAGCTACAACTCTGCCTGTAAAATCGGGTTTAGTTTGGTCTGATGGAGGATGCAGCAAAGAAATGAGGCTTGGAGATTTTGATTAATCCAGAATATGGCTTGACCACATGTTCAGGGCAGCAGAGAGACATCTGAAGCAGTGACTCTCACACACGAATTTAAAATCTTCCCTGAGCTGTTAATCCTTTGTTAGAATAGTTAAATGCTATCCTATGGATACATCACTGTTAAAGAAAGTAACAATGGCAACATAATTTTCTTCTATTTACATAGCACCCCCAACACCTCGCAGGCAGCATTAAATTTGTTAAAGATTAACCATACTGCAGTTTAAACCTAACAAGATAAAAAGCACATAAATAATAACTTCTGAAGTAGCATGCTATGCCAGAACCTGTATCATCAAACACAACAATGAAATCCTCTTACTACTTTTATCTCTACATTACTGATTTTGTAAGGAGACAATAAGCTGCATTTTACACACTTTCTAAACCTCAGAGCCAAAGCATTACAGACAAAACACCTTTTCAGTCATCAGTAACTGCTTTCCAAAACCCATTTTCACATTGGCTTATAAGCATTACTCCAGATTTCATCACTGAACCGAAACTGGGTATCAGGACTCCTGTCTGTGAGCACTACCAACACAGGATGGTGGCCCTGGGCAGGGGCCAGTGAGGCAGCAGGAGCAGCAAGGAATGAGCACAATCAGGAGAGAAAGTCCAGAGAAAAAGCCCCCAGTGCTACAAGCCAGAGGGGCAAGACTCTGGACTAACAGCAAGACAGGGGCAGATATTAGTATATTTTCCTGTAAACAGTTTGACGGGTATTTTTAACTAAGCATTTCTGTATTAATTTAGACTATATTTTATCATTTTTTTTACCAGACTGTTGGTTTGTTTTAATTTGCCAACAGACATACCCTGATTATTTATACTTTCTTAAAAACTTTTTTTTCCTTATATCTAGTTAGAAGATCAAGTTTAAGAGGTTTAGTAATGCCATAAAAAATGGCTGATCCCATCTCCTATATATAATAATATACTTTCTCAATGACTGACAAAAATTAAACAAACACACAAGTATAATATACATTTAAAGATATTAAAGAACATTCAAAAGATACTGAATTTGGTGGTAACAGGGTTGTAGTGTGGTTAGTAATATTTCTTTTTTCCTGCATTTTAGTCCACTTATATTATGAAGGTACACTTCTTGCAGCTGTATTTCTAGAGATGAGCAGTGAAATGTTTGCATTTGTTAAATTACAAGATATTCACATCATCAGCGTCTTGTTTTCTTTTTTGAAAAGGGAAACAGAAATCCTGTAATATGTAGAAACAATATAAAATAACAATAAAATTTTTTGAAGACATTTTGATACAGTAAGTATTTTGGATGCAGGACTTGTGAGAAACTCAGCCCCCATTCCTTACAGGTCCTGTCTCCAGAATTCAGCCTGTAGAGACTTAGTACACTTAATCAGTAGAAGACAAAAAGTGTTATGTTCAAAAGATTTTTTTTTTCAAATCCTGTGATTAAAATTCTTCAGGATGTGCTTAAATAAATGCTACATTCAGTTGAGAGAGATAAATAGGTGAGGTGAAAAATTTTGCCATAGACAAAGGTCTATGTTAAGTCTGAATTGAGAAGCAGGCACACAGTTCTAAGGCCTGGTGTGTTGTTTCTAGGCAAAAGTAACATTTTTCTTCAAAAAAAATATAGCTAATTTCCTTTGTAATTAATAATTCCACTGTGAAATCTCAGCCAGAAATATAATAAAAACTATCTAAAAGATGAGTTAAGTTACACTTAACAACGTACTGTTTGTAAGAAACACAATTGGGTAACATCAGACATAGGAAATATTGTTCATCTTCCTCATTAGAGTATCCACAACAGACAGAAACGGTCACGGAATCTCAGAAATATTTCAGAATAGAAGAACCAGAGGAACTACATGCATATGGAAGAAGACAAGGGAAAAATACAGGGGTGTGAAAAACAGGTTCATTAAAAAAGACCAAAAACTATTAGAAAGGGCTGGAGTCACTGACAAAGAGCTCATAAAAATTCATTCAGCTTTGACGTTTGCTGTTTAACTTAGCCTTCTTAATTTTGATCATCTACCAAAATCTACTATGCCATGCTGCTACCAACAATAACTTCCAATTTAATTCTGCTGGAGATTCATTTATATGTAGATGTTCAGCATCAGATGCATAAACCTAGTGAAAGAGAGTCACTAAACATCTGCCACAGAAATGTAACAGAAATTCAGGTCTGTTTTAAGTGTCCAACTGTCTGTTCTTTCCAACAGAAATAATTTACCTTTTTTTTCCAATAAAAGTAAAAATAGAAAGGAAATCTTTTTACAATGATTATTAAACTGTTTCTAAATATAATAATAAAATATAAAAGATTCCCCAGCTGAAAAGAGAGCTGAGGCCAATAAATTGTAAATAAACTCCTGTGTTACTGATTTGGAACTAGAAACACAACACTGAATCTTACACCAAGGGAGAGATTCATGTACTTCAGGTGCCATTTTAAATGCTCAAGTGTATACAAGACAGTTGCTACATACAGCCTGGGTTCCTGCTCTTCTGCAGGAGCAGGTGAAGATGTGGGGTATCCCTAGACATCTAAACAGACACTAGGTTTGTTGTTATAGGCACCATTATAATTTGCGAAGTGATTTACCTATAAAAATTTGCTGCCTTGTATTAGTGGTAGCAGGATTATTATAATAACATATCATCTGCATTCACATCTATGCTGAAAAGAGAGCTTTTGTTAAGATTTTGTCTGATTTTAGCTTGTGTCACTTCAGGGAAGTATAGTTTTATTTGCACTTTCACATCCTGCATCTACCAATACAGTATGGTTGCAAAATCACAGAATTATTGAGGCTGGAAAAGACATCTAAGACCTCCAGCCTATGACCTATCACTGCCACATGTACCATTTTAAAATACCACCGAAATACCATTTTAAAATTGAAAAGTCATTAGATCACCAGTACAAATAAATATAATAGCTTTAATTAGCTCCACTAACAATGCTGAACATTCCAAGCTTTCTATGAATAAACTGATTAAGTGGGTGCCAGAAAATATACCTCCAAGAGTGTAAAAAAAGATGACCTCAATAATTTCTTTTAAGTATTTGGCATTATCTTGCCTTACCTCCCCCCCAACTCTGCAACATGAGTCAGGGCAGGGATGGATACATGAGAAAGCAAGTGTTTCACAGCCACTCGCTGCTACGGAATCATTCCTCCAGCCAGCCATACTTGCAACACACCTGCAACAGGTCAGATAACACAGGTGATGACGCAACGGTGCAAGGCTCTGATAGGAAAGGGGCACACACTCCTTGGCATCTGTCAAATGCAGCTCTTGTCCTTTGGCTGTCAGCTGTGCTTGGCACACGGAACCGAGGAGCAAGAAAAAAGCTGTTGCACATAAATTCATCATCCCTCCTCCCAGGCTACTTTTACCACGTGTTGGTTTTCACAGTATTTCTATTGCTTTCCAGCAATTGCACACATTCTACTGCATGAATGCAACCAGATCAGTATCCTTTGCATATGTTAAAAAGTTTCAAATTTCAGGAAGCTCCCCCTGGAGCCTGTGCTGATCTGTGTTGTTCCTTACTGTCAAGGTGTAGAGCTAGGCCAGCCACTAGACAAATGACAGATGTTCTCTATTAAACCCTCTCTTTTCTCATAGGGGAAGACAAAGGGAGTAATGGAGAGAGACTTACAGATTAGAAAACTTAAATAGATTTAATGAAAAATAATAAAATGGAATGTATACAAATATATAAAAAAACAATATTGAACACAACCCCCTCAACCCCAATAGATATTATGTCACCGTCACCACTGATGCTCTGGATCAGGCATGGGAGAAGTCCCAGCTTAACTCAAAAGCAGATGGGAACCAAATTCAAGAGCTGGATTCTGGAACTGGGTTCAGAAACACACAGATGAGGATTGAAGACAGAATGGACAGAGTCCTCCTTGGATACCAGCTATTAAAGAAGAGAGTTTGGCCCTTGTGATGCCTCAGCTTTATACCAAATATGACTTACAAGACCAAGTGACCTAGCTGGTCAGTTTAAGGTAACCTATCCTGTCTGTTCCTCCCCACAGGTGCAGCCTTTTACTTTCTGCACCCCTAACACGGTACACAAGATTTTGAAGTTACCTTGGTCTGCACACCAATCCTTGGTAGTATTTTAAACATCAAGCATTATCATTACTAGAAACAGACACTGTCTGCAAAAAATATGCCATTAGCATCAGAAAGTGCAGTCACTTTGAAGATACTTAGATGAAATGTAAAATCACTGAACAGAATTAGTTCTGTTATAACACAAACCAGGCCATTACTGATTACACAGGTGGGCAAGTGGATGTCCTTCACTGTTATCCCTTTATTTTTATCAGGTGGAAAAAAATGTTACTCTGTAGCTGCAGTGTTTCCTTCTCCTTTCCTATATATTAGCACGGGTTTTTATTATTCTTAAACCACACACCTCAAGAAAAAAATATTAGATGTTGAAAAGTAAGTATGATGCAGCTAACAAAGCCTAGACAATGCAAAACCAATCATCATGAGAACAGTCAAAATTAATTTAGTAGAGCTCAGTAAGAAAAGATGGAATTTGATGCTGAAACAAAGCAGAGACTCTAAGATTTTGTCCAGGAAAGTTAGAACACACCTTGAACAACAAAGAAGGAATCATAATCCAGGGACAATACTACACTGAAAACCAGACAGACTTACCCAGCTTCCATGTGCTCTTGTATAATATATTCTTTTATTATTATTATTACTTGTTTGTTTTTTTTTACATTTGGCTATTAAGCTCACTAATATGAGAGCCAACACGAAGTTGTATTTAACATGTATCAAGTGTTTATCATGATGTTTTTGAAAGAAGTTCTTTGACAATTTGACAATCAATCTTTACTTGATAACCAAACTAGGGTTGCAAGACTATTCAATTTTACCTTACAGTTCATTTTGTTGTTAAAATACATGTCGCATATAAATGTTGAATCTTAGCTTACTCTGAAGAAAAAAATTAGAAAAAGCAACATAAACCACATACCTCTCTTTTGACAAATGTCTTGCAAATTATTTGCTTCCTTTTTATTTATAAATACATTCTATCCTTTCTTTCAATCAAATAAAAATAATCCTCTTATTTTAAGAGGACTGCTTATGAGAACACAGAAAAAATAAAATACTGTGAAATAAAAAACATGATAAAATATAGGACCACAGTTTCTGTCATATACTTGTAGTCTCAGAGTCTCAAGTATCTTTAAATTCAGAGTTCAAAGCACTCCAAATGATAGTCAGCTTTTTAGAGAATCATGACTGTGTCCCACTTACAGCTTGACTTTGTAAGTGGAAGTAGAGAACAGAGATGATGTCTATCCCTGCAACAGTCAATTTTACTTGTTGTTGACCTCAGAACTCCTATCCACCTATATGCATAAAATACAACATCTCAGGTTGTGATTGCTCCTGTGAAACACTTACCTCTCTCTGTGCCCTTGTCCTAAGTTTCTGTCTTCCCTACAGCCTCCAGAGAATGTATCTCAGATAGCAGTGATGTGTGCATAACAAGATTAGAGGAGATAGCGACAGTTTAGTCATACTTCCCCCCTTCAAAGAACTATCATTCTTTGTAGAATTAAATCATATTTATTCTTTGGACTTGAGTAGAGTGATAGAACAAGATCAGGGTTCAGAAATAGAGACAATGATATTAGATGGAGAGTTCAGATATAGAGTCCTGGAGGCAGCTGCCATTCAAAGGGGAAAAAAAAAAAAAAAAAAAAGAAGAGATGTGTAACTGCTATGTGGTTATTAACAAATCCATCCACACTGATGAAAGACCATTTTTAATTAATGTGTAGAGATTTCTGCAGTGTCACTTATGAAAAGTGAGCTCCAAGTCTCAATGCTACTCATAGCATCTTTCACTACTCTTTCACACAAACAGAGTTCAGAGAGTTGTAACACAACTGTAGAGTTTCCTTCTCTGGAGATTTTCAAAACCCGCCTGGATGCATTCCTTTGTGACCTGTGCTAGATTATATGATCCTTCTCTGGCAGGGGGTTGGACTCAAAGATCTCCAAGGTCCCTTCCAACCCCTGACATCCTGTGTGTGTGTGAACCGAGACTACCTTAAACCCAAAAATATACAGTTTATATTTCTTCTGAAAAAAAATTGAAGTGCAAAAAGAAAAGAGAGCAAGGCAGTGGCAGTTCTGTGTTCCTCTTCCAGGCAGTATGTGCAGTCTACAGGTATAAGAATGTTCTATGTAAATATGGGATGGTGGCATGTTTCACCCCAAAATGTTTCAATAACTATGAGATAGCAATGTAAAGGAAATGATCCCGGATTAGACGTTGGAAGCAAAACAGAATAAAAGAAAAGTAGTGCACAACAGTGAGTAGAGGTGAAAATTGAGTCAGGAAGCAGGACATGTACTTTATCATCCTAAACCCACTGATAAGCAGCTAGGAGAATAGGGCTAATGTAGCACAAGATGTAAAGAGAGTGTGGAAGTTAGAAGAAATAAAATTTATCTTTGTGCTCTTCTGTTCACAGGACTTCTGTCTGAGAAGAATTTCCATTTCCAAGGGTCCCAAGACCAGTTAGTTCAAAAGAGTGGTACTGTCTCAGTGGTACAAAATACACAGGGATCTACTTACTAACAAGGCATTACTATGAGGAATTTTCAATCTTACTGCTCTTGTAAATCTTCTGCATATCTTGTGAGTGTTTCAAGAGTGCTTCCTTTCCTGGGATAGGTTATATGACTGCTAACTAGACTGTCCTTGGGTAGCTATTCAAACATAATCTAAATTCCTAGGTTTAGGAGGAAGAAAACAAGAGATGGCACCGGCAGCGCTGGGATCCTTCTCTATGTTCAGCTCCACACCACACAGTGGTCAAGAATAGTCATAGGACAGTCCGTGTTGGAAGGCATATCTGGATACCATCTAAACCAACAGCCTACTCTAATCAGGGTCAGACAGAGGAGTTTGCTTCGGATTGTGTCCAGTCAGGGTTTGAATCCCTCTTATAAAGATCCAGAAGTCCACCATCTCACAGTCACTGAAACAAAGGCTATCCCCAACCTGCACATCCCTAACCAGTTCTTTCTGTTTGCAAGTACAAGATCCAGCAGGAATGTGAGGTCTGCCAGATCTACTTCTCAGTCCTCCAGGTGAGGTGGTACATGCTCTCTAACTCTTTGCAAGTTTATAGCTCACAGAATTAAGGCCTACACTCCACAATGGAGTCTGTCCTAGAAGTGTGAAATCCTGGATACCCCTGCAACAGTAGTAATCTTTCTATAGCCAAGTGTACCAAGTTTTGTTACAGAAAACTAGAAATAGGGAGCATTATCTTCTAGGATTTGGCCCATGGGACTTACACTCTAAAACTCAGCTCACAGGAAGTAAACTACATTTGTAGAGACAGCCCCCTCCCTCAGCCTCTATTAAGTTAGTTATTTGTTAAAAAATAGTCTGATTACTTGTTTTCAGCTTCTACTTTGACTTTGCCATCATGTCCTCATTATCATATTCAATTAATTAGTATGTAAAGGTAATATTCCAGCATGCACACCTCCCTAAGAAACATTATTGACTTCAACTAAGTAAAGCAGATTTGCACCAAAAGGGGGGGGCAGGTAACAAAGAAGATTTAGGGTCTCGTATGCATAGAATATTGCACATCTCTTAGGAAAAGCATATTATAGTAAAATTATTCTAGTTCCCTATAAGGGCACCTGAAAGAAAAAAAAAGTAAAAGAGGAGAAAAAAATCAAGAACCAGTATAACTAGTGAAAACTGCATACCTACTGAAAAGTGCACTCATTATTGCTTCACCTTGACCTCATTATCTTTATGAATATCAAGATAAAGAGAATAGAAAATGAGCATCTATTAAAACCATATATGCCAACCATATATTCTATATCCCCGTCTCAAAGAAACAAACAAGTGTTTTGTCACAATTTGGGGTGAGAGTGGGGGCTTAATTTCCATATTAATTTTCTTAATAGGTTCTCAAACCTATTTATAAGGAGCGGGGTGATGGGAAGTGCGACAGTAAAAACAAAACCACTGTATTTGTTCTAAAAAAAGACGAAATCATATGGGGTGTAGCTATAGTTTCTATGGCTTGGTTCAAGGGTGCTTTTAAAGAAAATGGCATGATCATCTTAATTTTCTGTACTTTGTTTTTCTCTGTGGAATGGTTTTTAAAGCACACAATTTGGAAACCTTCCTAATGAAAAAGAGCTGAAAGATGCACTCTGGAAGCATCCCTAATATACTTCATTCAAGCCCATGAAACCTTATTAGGGCTCATACAAAACTAAAAGCAAACAAAGAAACAAACAAATAGATAAAAGTGGTTGGTATGAACATCAGGTCCCCAGAACAAGTGACCAAATGTTTCTAAAGATCTTTTCCTATTAAAATATACTACAATGTATGTAGAGTGGAATAGAATTCAAATGGAATTGAATTAATAGAATAGAATTATTTCAGTTGGAAGGGATCTACAATGATCATCTAGTCCAACTGCCTGACTGCTTCAGGGCTGACCAAAAGTTAAATCATGTTATTAAGGGCACTGTCCAAAAGCCTCTTAAACATTGACAGGCCTGGGGTGCTGACCACCTATGTTCCAGTATTTGACCACTGTCTTGGTAAAGAAACTTGTCCTAGTGCCCATTGTGAACATCCCCTGGCACAATTTTGAACTGTTGCCCTGAACCCTGTCACTGGATCCCAGGAAGAAGACCTCAGCACCTTCCTCTCCTCTTCCCCTCCTGAGGAAGCTGTAGAGAGCAATGAAGTCACCTCTCAGGCTCCTTTTCGCCAAACTAGACAAGCCCAAATATGTCTATGTAGACACAGCAACAAGTGAAGAGGACTGAAGAAACAAAATGTTATTCGTGTTGCATGTGACTTGAAGGGAATTGCACGTGCATACATCATCTCTTAGACACTCATACAAACCCAATACTTCTTGTAGAGCAATCTTTATTACTTGCTGTTGTTTCAAGACAATTACTTGCTCTGGGTTTCAAGAAGTCTCCAGATATCTGTGGTTTAAGTTGCCTTCTGTTCATTAAAGTTTACAGTGGTGTTTTGCATGATAGGTGACTGAATTACTGCTTTCCTCTGGGGGTAAAGGGGATAGGTTTGGTTTTAATCAGTAAACAGTCTTGCCCTTTTTTCTCACATATTTTTCAAATTAAGTAAAATATATATGATGCCACATTTTTACATTAAACACTTTAAAATCTCATTAACTGCAGCTTAATAAATGTAATCCTGCTACTTCTATATGGTACTACTTGATTTCAGGGAGGAAAAAAATTAGATGTTTCTAATGCACACAAATTGCATTTGGATACAACATATGACCCTGCATACTCAGGATACAGAATAATCACTAAAAAGCTCTTTGCTCTGTATTTCCCTGCAATCTTTTACCAGAATAGCAATGTTGTACTGGAAGTAATATAAATACAGCACCACACATTGATTTCATTTGGGTTGCTGCTGTACAGGGGTTATACATATATTCCTAAGGCCTCTTTTCCTAAAATCCTTTTTCTCACTCTTCCCCTGTCAGAAGATCTTGTTTTAACATTGCTACCAGAATTATCACTACATTAAGCTTTGTCTGCCATTAAAAATGCATTTCCAATTCGTCAATTGGGAAAGCATTCAAAAGTTCAGTGGCTCATATAACAAAGAGTTCAAGTTCAGAAGCAGAGAAATATTGTGCATGCTAATATAAGGCATTAGGAAAACTACAGCTATTTCCCTTAACAGCACATGCCCTGAATTAAAACACTAAATTCAACTTATACCTAAAGATACTTATTATTATTATATGCTTCACTCGGTTGCAGGTGCTTTTAGTACATATTTATGGCAATATTGATGTTACAGGGAAGTCTCTTTCTTGGCTGGATTCATTACTAAGGAAACTTCTTTTTCCTTACATCCAGCAACTCTGACAAGTTCCCGTCCTATCTGAGCTATCATATGCTAAATTAATCCATCAATTGCCATGCACATCCATAATAGCTGCAAAGTATGTTTGTGACAGATCAGCAAAGTCCTGTATTAGACCAGTTGGGTATCCACAGCTTGGATGAACATGCACATTCATACACCTAGTACAGACATGCATGATAGTTTGTGCAAGCAATACCTTCAGTGACAGATGTGACAAGTCTACAAAAAGCCCAATGAGATCCATTCCCCACTAGTCTGAAAAAATGACCTGTTGATAATTGTGGGTTTAGAAGTTGGAACTGTGAGTAAAAAACTACTAACTGGCATCCTTTTGTCAGTTAAAGGCTGTCAGTTTATCTGATTTGCTGCTAACTTTGCAGTTTGTCAAATTACAAATACTTTTGATTTTCACAAAACGTTCCGGGTGGAATCAAAGTTTCTTCACAGAATCACAGAATATTCATGGTTGGAAAGGACCCCCTAGATCACTGAGTCCAACCATACCCATAACAAAAAAAAACAAACCACCTAAAAACCACCCCAAACACCTAAATACCTAAATACCCTGATCAAACATGGCTTCAAATACACAAAACACACAAAATAACCTCTACATGCCTGCCACTAGAGCATGTCCCAAAGCACCAGATCTACCCATTTCTTAAATACCTCCGGGGATGGTGACTCAGCCACCTCCCTGGGCAGGCTGTTCCAGTGCCTCACCACTCTTTCTGTAAAGAATTTCTTTCTAATATCCAATCTAAACCTCCCCTGCCACAACTTCAGACCATTTCCCCTGGTTCTGTCAATAGTTACTAAGGAGAAGAGGCCAGCCCCCACCTCTCTACAACCTCCTTTCGGGTAGTTGTAGAGGGCAATGAGGTCCCCCCTCAGCCTCCACTTCTCCAAACTAAACATACCCAGCTCCCTCAGCTTCTCCTCATACGACTTGTTCTCAAAATCTTGTGGGATTAGATGACTTGTAGAGCCCTTATCTAGTTAAGGAAATGCATTTTCCACTTATTCTGTCATTACTATCACTTAAAAGTTTTCTCTGAGACAGAAAAATAAATCTAATTCTGTCCCCAGGCTGTCTAACTAGCTAGAAAACATAACTATATGCACACTGCTGCCAACTTTCATGATTTTATCAAAAGCTGCAGTGCATTTGGTATTTTCCTCAGAGGCTAGGGTCAAGGACTCACGAGCTCCCAAATTTGCCTAATATGGAAAAGACAAAACCATCAGAACAAAACTCTTGCAAAACAGGAGTTTGAAGTCACATGATTTTCCAGTGCTTGCGGTTAGTAATACTCATGTGAAGCTTTATGAAGAGGGTAATACTGGAAACAGAAATAATTTACTTTAGGGAAATACAGTCTCACATACCACCTAAACAAGCTCCCTGTAGAGATGAACCATTTACCAGTTTGCTACTCATCATGTCTTATTATGAAGTGCTACTAGAGATGAATGGATTAATACATGATTTATATTAAACTGTCTAAAAGTATCAGTTTGCCTTGCTAGAATTCAAGCACTGTCACAGTCAGCTTTCTCATTTCTCTTTGCAATACACTGTTTAAGCTGCACCTATAATGCAAAATTAACCCAAGTAATTGTAATCAAGTTAATTTGCTTCATTGTATGCCTAATAAGCACCTCCTTCCTCACTCTCTGTGTATCTGATTTTACAGCTTAGTTACGTCTCTCAATTATGCATGCCATTTAACAGCACTTCCTCAGCCCAGAATCCTGGTGTGCAAACATAACCAATGTCTACCCGCTTTTATTTTTATTCGTCTATTTATCAAGAATTCTTTAACTGATAAAAGGATCATTAAGACTTATTTTTCACTAGAGAAGAGTTACCTTTAGTTAATAATAATGTAAGAGATTTCAAATGCCCAAGACAAAGTGGAGAGAAAAGTCAATGGAATTTGCATTCTCAGCACACCTCAGTCTCTTGGAAAAATCTTCCCTAGTGTTAACACTACTCAAATAATGATTTATATCTGTATTTACAAAGTAATCCAGAGTCAGGAATTCACTACTCCTTATTTCCTTCTCAAAGATACTGCATACAGTCCTGCAGTTAGAATCCATACTAGATGGTTCTCATTAATAAATCCTTAGAGGTTTCATAATCACCTATGCAGCATGCATTTTAGAAATTTGTGCTCATTTTAAGCAGAGAGAGAGGTATTCATTACTGTATCAAATGAATGATTTTCAGTTTGATTCTACTGCAGTGAACTGAGTGTAGAGAACCAGGGTTTGTATGGTTTGAAGGTTTGCTAAGAATATTTTTTCTCAGTTCTAACTGAAACTAAAATGCAGGAAACTTTTAGGTTTCTTTGGTCCAGTCTTCACAAAGCATTTATACAAAGCAGTTAACTATTTCTCGCTTTACACTGACACTGCATGTACAGTACAAAATGTATAATATCTATGTCTATTAGACTTTCACTATCCTTCCTCAGAATGTCCCTCCCTGTTTCATGGGTAATGGGCTCAGTGGTATGCTTAAGTTCAATACCATTACTCTTAAGTGTTTGCTTTCTTTATCAAGATTATTTAAATCTTAGTCTTATAATTCTCTTCCAGTCATGAATAAGGTGTTTACTGTTTATTACACTTGATGGATTTAGATTGATTTCAGAGAAGCTTAGAGATGTCAGCTTTATTACTGTCAGAGCTGCCAGGTACCTCCAGCACAACAAAAATTGTTTGCACTTTAAAACTATTAATGTAAATGCTTTTAATGTGATAATTTGTATTAGGTGTCAGAAATAACCATGTACTTACATCTAATACCTTTTCAAGTAAGTGCAAGAACTATAAAATCACTATGGTGCAAAGTCTGAAATCAAACATTTTTCACCTGTCAGAGCCATCAGTAGAACACACACTAATTACCATTCATCACTTTATATCGTAAAAAAAAAAAAAAAATCAACCATTTTAAAAATCAGTATCAGATCTTTTTATTTCCATTCAGTTCATTCTTTGTTTTTAAAGTCAACAGCATTGAAAGTATCAGTACTACCTTACTTTAACACAACCTCACCAACAAGTGACTGTATCTGTAATTGCATAGCAGTCTTTGCTCTTGAGATGTTTGTGAAAGGGCCAATTTAAAATTTCTTGAAAGTACTACTAAAATAAGAATAACCTAAGTATGGAAAGAAATAATACTGATACCATAGACCTTGCCTCAAGATGTTAACACTGAAGTGGCAGAACTGGGTTAGAAATCTGCATTTGCTGAAGAAAAACAATAATACCTCAGTGATCTCTTAGCTGACTCCATTTCATATTTTAGATATGTATTACTATTTCTTAACTGACATACTGCTTATAAACAGAGTACAAAATATTAATGAAAAACAATGAAAAATTAAGGAACATAATAGTCTATACTACCACATTTTTTCCTCTCCTTTGTCCATCACATAGAATTTATGTATTTATTAGGGAACTTTAGGAAAAATAATAGTTCTTAACTTGATTTTCAAGTTGCTTAAAGACTTTTGAAATGCCTAGCTCTAAATCACATGGATATTATTCTGTTATCTGATATGAATGCAAGTGGAAAATGTAATATTTTTTGGTGGCTGGTTTCATCATGTTCTGCTGCATAGAAACTGTAGGAGTGTGTCATTTCCAGACATGTTTACAGTGTCTTCAAAACATGAAGATAATCTTAAACAGCATAGACAGATACGTTTATTGAGCAAACCAGATATATTTTAACTCTTTAATAGCTAGAGTGGGAAGTTATTAATAATTGTTCCTTAGATTAAAAGGCTCTGATTTCATCTTCTTGAATTTAAAGTATGACTGCATTCTATTTCTTTGAAATATCAATTTTTCACTGATGCCAGAAAAAGAAAAAAAAAATTCTAGCCAATTCTTCTCCAGATACCTCCCAATTCCTCTTCCCTCTGTTCTTGAACAGCTTTTTTATTTGCACAAGGGACTATGTATACACGAAATCCTGAACTTCAAATTTTACTCCCCTGTTCTTATGATCTCATTTTACGTAGATCATTTGAGAAAGTGGAAATTTTCCTTCTACAACTTTTTATCTTCTTTCAGCACATTCCTGGGTGATTTTTTCAGATAATTAATTTTTTTTTCTGTCTACCCTCTAAGTGTTCTCCTTCCTTATAATATACGATCTCATTCACATTAAAAATTGTACCAATATCAGAGAAGTCCTATAGAAAAATACTATTTCATTACTTATGTACCTTCTAAAACCGCTTTTCCTTTTCTCCTTACTTTCTGGTTGTATCAAGAGCAATAAGCCTAATACACTAAATCAAAACACTTTTTCCTTCTTTAAAGGAATAAAACTTTGATAAATCAAGATGAGTTACCTTCTTTCATCCTTTTAAGCTATCAACTATATAGCTTCATATGTTATGTATATTATAGTGAAAAACTTGTATTTGCACTGAGGAGGCAGTGTTCTAAATCTCGTCAACCTTGTTTTCCTCTGTTTTTACAGTGTCAAAACAATGCAAGTAATAAGTACATTGCTGTTTCTTGTATTAGGCTTTGCCCATAACTAACGGATTTATATTATGTTTCATCTTCTGCTCTTTGTCTAAATGTCTGTGGGTGGAAATGGAAGAAGACAGAGAAAACTATGTGCCTATTAAATTTACAACATAATGCACTATATAGCACAAGATAATCTTTATTTATGCCTAACAAGAGCCTAATCAACATACATTACTGAAATTAGTTCTTATTCTTTGCATGCAAACTATGTAGCATATTTAAGGGAAAACCATCGTAGGTAACAAGAGTACACTAAATTACACTGATTCGGCATACAGTAGACACTTTAAATTGAGTATATGGCAACTTCCACTGATTTGATGTTCTGTCAGGCTGTTAAGAATGGCAGAAGTATACATTAAGCAGGGAAGCGCCTGATTTATATTACTCTTTCCCGTTGTCTGCCTCCGCTGCCGTATCCACTTTGCAGACCTACTGAATGTAAGCTGTATTTCCAAATGTGCCCATTTTTATGATCAGCTTAAGCCATCATTTACATAATAGCTGAATTTGACTTGGAGGCTTTCAACAGAATTGCAACCTATTCCATAGGTAACTGGACAAAATTACCACTGCTTTGAACTGCAGAATTCAGTGCTGTCATTATTACTAATTCAAACTAGTTCCACCTACTTCTACTACAAATCCCTAATTTGTATATATAGCCTACCTGAAGGCCTCTAAGTGGAAAAACAAAAAAAACAACCAAACAAAAAAGTAGCACTACAGAATTATGCTCAAATATTTGTTCTAATATGATTACAGTACTGTCCAAGAAGTCATGGAATAGAGATATTTATCACTACAATGACAACAGTTTCATTAAGTCTTTAGTACTTTAGGCTATGTATAACCTTTCTGGTAGAACTTCCATATAATTAGCCAACAGTCATAAAAATATTACTGTTTCCACTCCAGTCGCATAATATTCTAGAGGCATGACAGTCACATTTTTCTTTTAAAATTAACACTACATTAAGATCTTTCATTGCTGAAACTCCTATGTCAGACATATATCTAAGTTTTCTTTTTTCTGTTAGCTTTTGAGTTGTTGGGTTTTGTTGGTTTTGTGTTGTTTTTTTTTCATATTTGAACTCATACTTTTGACAATACTGAAAACACTAGCGTATCTTCCACAGTCACAACACTGCACTGCAATTTAGTTTTGTTCTTTCTAAGTCCTTAATATTTTTTTTTTCATTGAAAAACACAAGGACAAGAACATTAACCAAGGCATCCTGAGTAAGAATTTAAGAACAAAGAACCAATGTAATGCATTCCAAACATATATGCTGGCATAAAAAAAAAAGATCATCCTTCAGAATATTTCACTCTGTACTGAGCCTGAGATGTTATCTTTTTACATGATGTCCAAAAATTATAAAATTATGAGCAACCCATGGAATCATGAATATTTTTTGAAATACAAGTTTCAAATCACAGAAAAAAAAAAGCAAGAATCCGTGTATTTGGTCAGCTCTATTACAATAGCACAGACACAGCCTAACAAATTTATTTACAAAAAAAATTGAAATGAAGACTAATTACACCTCACAAAGTTTAGAAATTCTCTACCCAGAAGTATCAGATATTTCCAAATATTTTCAGCAGAAACCAACATGAAAAAAAAAAAGAACGGGAAAGATCACAATTAGAATATTTTGAAGTATTTTCAAGCAATACCAAAAAGGGCCACTATGCACACAATTCTCTGGCCCTTGGCCTTAATTTTAGACACATTATGTAAGCAAGAATGCATTGCAGTTTGGAAGAGGCAGCTGAGCAGGCAAGCACAGCCAAACCACAGCAAGACATGTGAAAAACATATTGTAATCACTTCAGGTGTTTACTTAATGGAAGTCTAGACATTTGTCTTTATCCGGTATATTGAACATATTCTAATTTAGATCAAGATGACACACAACACAAATAGTGTGTGTATGGGGGAGAAATAGATTTCTCTTGTAAGCAACAGAACAAGTAGAAATCAAAGTTTCATAGAAAATCAATTCCATTTAAAGTCTCCAGTGAAGTTCCACAGGAAGGCTGAGATACTTTTCAAAACTCTGTTATGTGCAATCTATATAGATTACTACAAAATAGGCCTGCAGTTTTGATCACTGTGCTGGATACAGCTTTTGTATAAGGTACCTATTGAGAACATTGCTGTTAAAAGAAATAAGATTTTTACAGGAAATGTAACATCTTACATTTTAAAAACCACTTGAAATTATTCCTTTCCTATGTTATGACTATGAGACATATTCATTCACATATTACATTTGTTCAAACTCTCATCCTGAAGACATTATTACATTCCATTTCATGAGAGAATCATAATTTTATCTGGTTTGGAAAGCTTATGGACAAGGAGAGGAAGTAAAAAAAAAAAAAAATATTACACTAGTGGAATGGGTATTGCATGAGTGTAAGAGGAATAGCTGTACAACAGCTAGCTATGTCTTCTGATCTCACATCATCACTGTATGACATACTTCATTCTCTCCCATCTTATTTTGAGACAAGAGCATTGGACCTTACATTTATCAGTGATGAATGTGGTATCATCTAAACTATGGAGATAAATATATTTTTAGTATTATCCAAAAAAAAAATATTTTTGGAATATAATTTATCATTTTTCTTCAATGTTGCAAATCCTCAACCAAAAGATGAGTAAAGCATACAACACCCTTTTCTTAGCTTTCTTGATTAAGGCCAATGAAACCTACACCTTATTGCTGTATTTACAATAATACAAGTAACTACCATCTCAATATGCATTTTTAAACTAATCACAGTGCCTACATATGTCATATTTATGGATTCAATGGAAATGCTGTTTGCTGCTACATGTAAAACTCTGACAGATGATGAGGTGGTGTTTGATCTGTGATTTTTTATTTTGCCAGGATGTAGGGATCTCACAAGCCCTGTGTAACCACCTAATATGGGCTATTTTAGAATAAGGACACTTTTGCAACTTGGAAGACAAAAATTGTGAAACCAAGTTTCCCATAGAGCAAGTAAAGAAGACCACCTAAATAGAAGCCTACACCATTTAATGAAAATCCCCCTCAGACATCTCTTAGTTTCTTTATAATGATCTAATATCAAAAAAGGGTTGTTTAATGCTCTGTGACACACAACTCTGATTATGTCTCCAGCTTTACTTCTCAAGTAAGACTCATTATGGAGGGAGCAGAAGAAGGATACCCAGAGTGAACATTTTTCATAAACTAAAGGAATCTTTCTGACGCTACTGAGTCACTACATGAATTGGAATTCTTTAACAAACACTTTTGAATACAATGTCTGAAGAAACATTTAAAAAAATAAAAATTAGTTAATCATTTCACACTCTCTAATTTTTTTAATAATTGGATGCAGTCGAGCTTTAACAATTTTGTAAAACATGATGGAGGAAAACTACTTTTACCTGTAGCTTTAAGGGAAAGTGTAGACTTCAATGCCTTCAGTACTTCTGATTCTGATACACGGACAACTTCTGTAATCCACTTTTTGTCATCTCCCAGAGCAGCAGAGGGATGGCAGCTTATTTAAAAACTAACATTTTGGGGGGGTTATTTCGTTTTGCTTGGATAGCTAAAAAAAAAAAGTTATTCAGCTCTGCAGATTATATAACTGTTCATATAAAGTAGCTTTCAACATTTAGCAAATCATACATAATAGCTTATATTGTTTTTAAATGAGACATCAGATATTGGTCTTTTTTTGCTGCCCTACCAGCCCTTGTGATTTCTTATGTATGTCTGAATTATGGTATAGAACTAAGACACAGAACCTGGTATACACAGTGTGTTCTATTATATGGAGCTTAGTAACCTTCAAAATCTGGATAGAAATGCCACAAGAATTTCTGAAGCATATTTTCTATCTTGTTTTTTTTTTATTTTTATTAAATGACATGCTTGCATTCCATCAATTAAAATTTGAAAAAAAAAATATATATTTGTGTATACATTTATATGTAAATTTATTAAGAAAGAAATAAATTTTAAAACAGATGGAATTTGTTTCAATTTCTAGAATCTATACTATTTGCCAGCTGTCTAACAGTTATTCTGAAATATATTTATGACTCCATAGTTTAATACACTTAGAATTGGGTCCTTTTGAGTGCAGACCCACACATAGAATAAACCAGAAGTAATACATAAAAATTATCTTAGTATAGAAAAATCATGTTCTCTTGTGGCAAAATGTAGCTAAATATTTCTTCCCTTTTATTTCACATACATTGAGTCCTCAGGCTTTATCAGACTCTGCATGATAACAGAATAAACTCAAAATTCTAACAGGCTACAGAAGGCTCCACAGGATCATTTACATGCCTAAATCTGAAATACCTATTCTCCGTCACTAGCCACACTTAACACAAGGAAGATTTTACCAGGAAGATTTCTTACTAACATATCATGAGCTATCCTTGCTGGCACAACTAGAAGCAGCTAGGTTTTGATGGTGGAGACCAAATCAATGCTGAACAAGGCTCCTGAGACATGGTTTTCATTCTCCCTGATGAGCCTTTTGATTGTCCCTGTTGAGCCTCTGAGCATCTCTACATCACCCTCCAGGAGGGCAGCCAGCATGGTGCACTCCCTGCAAAAGACACCTGGAGAAGAGGGCAAGAGTGATGCTCATGTCTTTCCCTAAAAGACAGTGGAGAAACCATCTGCCCTTATGGCATACATACTCAACACTCGCTTCTAATTAGTAAGTCCTAACCATTAACTTACACAGGTTTTCTTACTCCTTTTTTATGGAGGTAGGGGCAAGAAGACACTCCTAGCCAAGTTTAGTTATTCCTCTTTAAACAGAATGAAAGGAAGCTCATTAAGCAAAAGAGAAGAGAGAAGAAAGAACAAGGGTTGGTCATGTAGCCTACTGGTGAAGATGCTTGTTTAGGAAGAAAGGAAATTCCAATTTCTTCTATGACATCTATTAAATATATCAAAATAACACCAATAATTGGAGAAGAATGAGATCTCAATGAATGAGATCTGGGTGAGTGTGCCAAAACCACATGCCTGCCATTCCCTTTGGATCTGCAATTATATTCGTTTCAAATGATACAGAGCTCTTTTATTAGACACTACTCCATCAACTATAAGCAATACTGCCTGCATTGATCTTGTTTCCTACATAAAAGTCACAGAGATAGGATCAGGATTTGATCTGTGTCACTGAAATTCATATCAGTTTGCACTCCCTGTGTGTTCAGACACTCTCTGGACAGCAAGAATTCTGGAAAGTTCAGGAGCCATTACTATGCCATAAAGCAATGCTGATCAGTTCCTCCCTTGCCTTAATGTCTGCGTGTTTCACAGCCTTTAGTGTTGATCCAGAGCCTGTAGCGAATAGAAGACTTTAACAGTAATTCATGTATCTGATTTTCACCCTATGCGCCAGTGCTGCAAAAAGACACTCCCCTGTCTGACTAAACTGATCCCAAGTCAGTCTATAGATGGCTTCAGCTGCCATCCATGATGTTTCAGTAGGAATGCTCATAATCCTCACCAACACCTATAAGCAGCTATCATTTCAGAAAGTCATGAGGTAATGTCTGATGCTTTCAGAAACAAGTTGTTTCCCCTCTGTTGGAAGCTTGTCCTTGTACTGGTTCCAGGAACGGGCCTTTTCGCTTTCTGATACTTTGTTCAAAAGCTACAGTATTTTTTAAGAAGCATAATATCATAGGCACTGAATCATTCTGAGAGTAGCAGTCTTTACACCAATTCTTTATTAACTGTAGCTCTTCTGAAGTTGGATGTATGCCTGTTTCTTTGTAAAGAAATCAAGTTGTTTCTGTCACAGCAGGCAGTTCTCAGCAAGCTTTAAATCCTATTCCCCACCCTCACTATACACTAGACAATTTAACATGTTTCTCTCACAGGGACTGTACACAGGGATAATAAATGACTAGCCATTCCAAATCCTGCCGTGCCTCTGGCATTTTCCTCTTGATGATCTCAAGAGCACTATTAACACCAAATATACACCTGTGGCTAAGAGATAAAATAGCAAAGTACCTTCTTCCCTTGGAAGAATGCCTTGCAGCACCAGACTCATTAATCTCTCAACTATTTTGTTTGGGTGCTCCCAACCACACATTTAAGAACTACTCTACATTTCATCTGATATAGAAAGTAACACTCAATAAAACCTGATTTCCTCTACAATACATACAACCCACCCCTCCACCCTCACCCATTTCTAAACCTTCTGGAACTGGAAGACCTATATCATAAAATTTTTATATAATTTTAACTGAACATCAACCAAGGTATAACAGAAACACTATTTGCCTGAGATCACCAAGACCAACTTTTTCCAAGTCCCATTTGAGAGCAATGCCAAGTTATAAATTTGTTGGTGTAGTCAGGCAGTCCCAGAGCATGCCTGACCCCCCTCCCCAGTACTGCCTAAGTAGTAGGTATCAACTTTGCTATTTTCTTGTTACAGAGAATGGTTTTACAATTTGAGCATGCTGTGCAACATCTGCTGAAGCTGCTACTGCCTCTCTCTTTTTATGTGCCACAATAATCTGCTTCCTGTGCCAAATGGAGAGAAAAGAGGACCAGATCAAAAGGTGGAAAATGGGCTAAATTTGTGCAGTGGGTTGAAGTTTAACACAAGTGAAGACGAAAGAACAGGCAAGCAGATGATTGTCTCTGTTATCAGTCTCACCAATGCTGCATATGTCTCTGCCAACTTGCTTAACTAATCTTCCCACCATTCAGTAGGTTGACTCCAAATACAAGCAGCAGCTGCAAAGCATGTATAAAAATGCTGGAATTGAAATCTCTAGATGGTAATGCAATATAATGGCACAGACTTGATTTTTCCTCTTGTCTATTTATTATGGCAAGGATAGCAATAAACAAATCCAAGTGGACAGTGCCAGCTTGGAGGGCAGACTTAAGTATAATTTAATAACCTGAGATAGCTAGGAAAACAGGAGGGGTAGAGGTGAAAGGTAGCAATTTCTGATGGAGAGTAGAATCCATAAGAAAAATTGCTGCCATTGGAAAAGCAGTTGAGAAAAAATAAAGATAATCCTATCTGGGGAGGCCTCTTCTGCTATGCCCTGCCTCTGGGCTTGTTTAGGGATGCAAATTGCCTCACAGAGCTTGCCAGAGCTCACCAAAGTGTGCTTTTACCGTTCCAGTTTAGAAGACAGTGCCAGGATGGACACCGTTCACCTAGCTTATGTCTCAGTAACCCTGGGGAAAGGTGAAGGCTAGGACATGAAGATAAACAAGAATGTAGTAAAAAGTAGTGATTTATGGAACTGTTTCTCCCACATGGCATGCTGCATATATGCTGTACCTATCCTCAATCCAGAAAACATATCTTCCCATCTGTCAAATTTCAAACCACTGTACACTTCCTTCCTTCCTTCCTTCCTTCCTTCCTTCCTTCCTTCCTTCCTTCCTTTCTTCCTTCCTTTCTTTCTTTCTTTCTTTCTTTCTCTCTTTTTTTTTTTCTTTCTTTTTTTCTTTTTCTTTTTCTTTTTTTCTTTCTTTCT
>JANHFX010003527.1:0-13147 GCA_027560015.1 Chloroceryle amazona | reverse complement strand
CTGAGGGATCTGCCCTAGTTCTGTCCTGCTCTGGCAGGGGGGTTGGACTCGATGATCTTCAGAGGTCCCTTCCAACCTCTATTCTGCGATTCTGTGATTCTCTCCAAATGTGGCTGTCCTCTCAGGACTTTTTAAGTGAAGGGAGGGAATTATACCTCCGAAACACAGCGCAGGCCTCTCATCTTGGTTCCTTGTTAACCTGGGCTAGATGCCATGAGCCTGCATTATAACAGCCTCTTACAGCTTCTGACTTACAGCATCTCCATTGGTAGCTTCTACTTGAGGATTGTACTGAAGGATTGTGTCTACCTGCTTACTAATGGAGACCCTACTCCTCCAAACATGTACTCAGCTTGAAATCCATGGGTAGTCCTCATGGATTGGTGCAGATCCAAGCACAACTGTTTTCATGTCCAAAGTCTAAGGTGTCTGGTTCAGCAGTGTAGGAACCCAGCTCTCTGCAAAAGCAGGCAACTTGGTGTAGGAGAGAGTCAACTGAGAAACCAGTCTGGCAACGAGGTGGCCAAAGATGTGGTTGTACGTGGGCAAAGAAAAGCTGTCTGCTTTGTTCACAGCTCTAGCTCATGGTCTGGAGTTTCCTTTGATGCATGCTTTGTAAGTTGGATACCCAACTACACCCTGATGGTGCGACCACCCTGTCGTGTCTCTCACAAGTGGCTCTTGGTTCTGTTTCTACAAGTTCCAGACTCACCCCTTTTAAAGCAGTGACATTAAGCCACAAGCTTTGTTTGCCTGCCAAGTTTGACCCACACTAAGCTAATCATCCAATAATTTCTTACAGTTTTATGTCTTACCTTTTCACGTGGGTCATATATTGCTCTCTTCAAGATGAAAACTAATAAAACATTGATTAAATGTTTGGTTTTTTTTCCCCCAAGCAATTTGCTGTGTTTGCACCATTTGCCAGAGGGAGAGCTGTCATTAGAGTTTCAGAGATGCTTTGGAGAAATAGATTAGAGATCATTACTGCTGAACAGACCTGTCTACATGGAGGCTATTAAGTTTTGATAATATTTACTCTCATGCCAAGGCAAGATCCAAACAGGAGCTCGTAAGTGTATGTAAAACTGTCCAGACACATTGGAATATCTTGTACACCTCAGGAATTAATGGACTTTTTCGGTTTAGACACCAAAAAAGAACACAAAACCCCAAACAAATTAGGGAAATAATTTTCTTCTGGCCAAATTGAGCTCTAATTTTTTCTTTCAGTTAATTTTTGCTATGCTGAGAAGAAGTAATTCATCTAAAATGCAAGCAATAAAGCACTCCCTCACCCCTGGCACAACTTTTCTGATTAATTTTAAGCTCATTTAAAAACCTTTTCTTATTAATTGTTCTTTACATGCAATCTCAAAGTAGAGGATTGATGTCTTTAATAAATGTCTGCAGAAAATATTTTACTATTCTGGATAGGAAACAATTTCAAGTCAATAAAACAAAAGAACTTGGCTCGTAGCTTTTCTGCCCAGTTGCTTTGGTGAAGGATTTTGTGTGCCCAGGTAGGAAGTGACAGTCAGTGCTTCATCCTCCTCTTGCTCCTCTTGACTTTTTCCAGCATAACTTTCAAAGCTGGTGGATTTGTGCATCAAGTGATCTCTCGCTCCTCTGCAAATCACAGCAGAACAGTTTCAGACACCACTTCTGGTTCAGATTTTAAGATGGTCTTTAACTGAGGGAAATCCTTTCAATTAATGATGACAGACTTAGAAAGCTGCTCTCTAAACAGAGTATTTTTGTGTTCACTGTCACATCAAGTCCTTGTGCGGGATAATGTTCACAGACAAGATTTTTTTTCCCAAACCTTTCAATTAATGATGACAAACTTATAAGACTCTCTTCAGCTGCTCTCTAAACAGAGTATTTTTATGTTCTCTGTCACATCAAGGCCTCACACAGGATAACATTCACAGGCAAGATCTTTTCCAGCCCTCTATTCCTCTGGAGTGGTCCTTGCTGTAAGTTTTCCAGCTGCCTTAAAATTGTCCGTGTGTGATCCAAAGCTTCTTGCAGCCTTTGAAAAAGCTTGGAAGGTTTTAAGTCTGACCCCATTACATTAGCTTTGCCTCATTAACTAAGAGTGTAGCAGAGGGAGATGGAGGACGTGGCCCCTCCACGCTTGGGCTGGAGGCTTTGCGAGGTTGGGGTGGCTGATCTGGGCCTGCCATCTGCTGATGTACAGTCACACTACACACCACACACACAGCCCCAGCCTGGGGACTCTGCTCAGAAGAAGCAGCAGCTTCTCAGGCCAGCCTGCCCAGGAGCATCCACTGCTCCCCGGCTGCTCTGGGGACACATGCATTGGTTGTATGGACCTGGGCACTGCACTGCTGCTGGGAGCCTATGGTTCCCGTGCCCTGCTGGCTGCCTTTTGGTTCCTGGTGCTGTGCTTGACCTAGAAAAGCTGTGATGGTCCTGAGAAAGAGCTCAAGGAAAGATATGTGTCCCTTTGCCCGGGCTGTGCTGCTGAAAGTGTGACCAGGAGTGGTAGGGTTGGGTTTGACTGGTTGCAGGAAAGGGAGGGCTGGGTCTGAGCCTGCTCAGGGTGTGGTGTGGGACTCTGTCCCTTCTTTGTGCTGGATCCAGAGCAGGACACGTGGTAGGAGGTACAGACAGACTGCAAAAGCCCCCAGGTTCCCACGTGTCCTTATCTTCATAGTATTCACCATGAGGAGTCATAATACGAGTCTGTCTCTGCCAGCTGACCAGAGACAACTGTCCCTGCTGTCCCCGCTGCTCCATCTCCCTCTGAGAAGCTGGGAGCTGGGCTGCTGCCACCTTGCCCAGAGTCAGGAGGTGCTGTCCAAACAGGACACCTTCCCACGGGTGAGACCCACCGGTGCCTTGGCAACCCAGTACCACCTCCATCACCTCCTTCTGCTCAGTCCTGTCCCTTTAAGCCTACACCATACTTAAAGGAACTTAGTGCCCGTTCCATTTGCCATGGACACAGTGGTACCAGCCCAACCCACCCCTTTGTAAAGTTCTTCAGGATAGCTCAAAGATGAACGACGTTGTAGACAACTGAAGCCTGTTCAGCTCCCATTGTAAATGTTGAAATGTCACATGCTTGCCTCTTTTTTTTTTTTAATAACATCGTTACATCATTTATCCTTCCCTCTATTATTTGTTTTTTCCTCCGTCTTTGCCATTAATCATCATAATATTTTTAGCAGAGGGATAACAAGTGGTGCTTTGTAGCTGGTCGTTGTGCCACAACAGACCGCCTGCTATTCTCTCGTTCCTTTTGTTTCGTGTTCAAAATGACTTTGGTTCTCTGTGTGTTTCAATATTGTCTGCATCTTAAAAAAAGAGAAAGAAAAAGAGACTTCCTGTCTTCTTTCTTTCTTTTTCTTTTTTTTTTCTTCTTTTTTTTTCTGATTTTAGCAGGAAAATGGAGTCGGTTCTCTGGCTGTTTTTTTTCCTGGTGTTTGTAGACCTTTCCTATTGTACCTATTTCCCATGCTGAGTGTTGTCAGCTCCAGCGTGCGTGGTGTGCAAAAGCTCTCTGCATCTCCAGAAAGATGAGAAAGATGAAGCAGCTGTTGAGCTGGAGGAAGGAGCTCTCTATCTGCTTGGCCCAAGGCGACCACTTGAAACTATCAGCTCCTTTTTTAACCGAGGGTGGTCACACTCTAGCTCTGAAGTACTTCGTGTTGTACCTTGTGTCCACATCAGGATGCTTGATAGGTCCTGACCTTTGCCTCACTATGAGAAGTGCTGAGGCTGTGCAGCAAAGTGCTCATGCGTGTTCTCTGGGGAGCATTCCTTAAAGGGCAGCTTGCAAAGTCCTCCAGTGAGCCGGGGAGGATTCATCCTGCCCTAGCCATGCCACCCTAGCTCCTGGCTATGTCCTGACCCCCTTCACGGCCTTGTGCTGGGAGTGCTGTAATGGAGATTGCATCTTGCTCCTTTCCAAGAAGAAAGTCCAAGTAAGCTTTTGCAGCTGGGGGCAGCTCTTCCAGCAGAATAACTGGTGACAGACTGATGGGATCAGTATGCCTTTATCCAGGAATGTAGAAGAGACACCTCTTTATTCCTGTTGTTTTAAACCAGGGAGGATCAGGAAGGATGCAGTGGGTGGATAATCATGGGAGATCAGCGTTTGGTTCCCAGCTCATTGGCATCTTCCAAGTCTGAGCCTGTCTTGTTCAAGCCCAGATGATCAGTAGGAACTGGAAAGGGCCAGCTCCTTTTAGTATCTCTGATTAAGGCACCATAACTGAGAATAGTAGCATGTTATTACTAACAGATTACTTGTGATGATACTATGTGCAAAAAGGAGTTGGGTTAACACGGACTTCATGGAGCTGAGGGCTGCCTGAGGGTCCCTTCAATTGCTGCAGCATCAGATAACTTGTTTGAGGACATTTCAGCTGCTTTCTTTGTTGTTTTAACATAAACTCCCCGTTAGGCTTATTTCTGTTGCATTATTCAGTCTGTTTATTTTTCTGCTTTCAGGTGTCTACATCTAATAGCTAAACAGTAAAATAAAGCACGTTTGTGAGTGTACTACGTGTATATGTGTGATGGGAAGGTCATTTGAGTTTACCTGGGTTTAGCAAGCCTCACGAGCTGCTTCCTGTTCATTTACTCGGGGATTTTATAGCGAGTATCTTTAACGTATCTAACACAAAGGTGTTAGCACTCTTGCAGGGGTGTAAGGAAAGGGAAGCTGTGCAACAGAAATCAAAACTCTAGAGGAAACGTGCCACTAACTTGCAAGTATCCCACAAATGGAAACTTCTCCCACTCACTATCATCCAGCTTAGAAGTGACCATCAAAAATAAGATCCTGCTTCAACGTGAGTGAGTTGAGTTCTCTTCAGGACAGAAGCCTCAGTGACACTTGGATTTTCAAAAGCAGGACATTTGCAGCATGGAAAAAAGGATTCCCTGTCCTTGTATTTCTTCTTAGGTTTTCTTATGTGCAATACTTTGTGGCATATATTTATGCTTAGATATTATTTTTCCCCTAACAATTTGGTCCTTGCTGTAGTTAATCCTCCATGAACTTGTGTTGATTTTGAGTCGTTCGTGTCTGTGGCAACCAAGTATAAAATCATGAACTCAGGACTGTGACCTTACTGCAAAATCAAGTGGGAGAGAAACTGAATTGTGAAGGAAACGGTTTCAGCCACACATAAATCTTCAACAGTATTAGAAGAATTGGACAGCATAGGTCAAGTAAATTGATTTTTGTATAAATATTCTCTTTTTCAAATTTGTGACACCAGGAAGAGTCTTTCTACATTTGACCTCTCTTGTAGCGCAGTCATTTTTGAGAGAAGTACCAACCACTCCAGCAAGGAAAACAATGCTTTGTATTTAATGACAAAACCATGAATTGAGGCCACTCAGTTTCCCACAGCACTCTCCAGCTCTTCAGCCTTGACCTGGGTAAACACTTCTCTTGCACAAGTGCTGGGATATTTTAATCTCCATAACTAGACCCTGCTCACTCTCTACTGATACTGGCACTACCTGCAGTGTTTTCAAGAGTGATAAAAGCCAGTGATTTGTGGTAGATACTGGAATACTGCATCAAACAGATAGGAGCTGGCAATAAATTAAAGCTGCTACCTGCCTAAACCATTTCCAAACCAGGAAGCTGGCACTGAGAAGAGTCCCAGTTCAAAACACATCCCTGTGGTACCGGTGTGGCAGAGGCTTGGGTGTATCTGTGAGGAATTCTAGCAATAAGGGTGATTACAGGATGATGGTAATTAATGTGAGCCTGGTCCAGTGCCCATAGCTGTCAGCCAGTGGCAGCAGAATATCCTGAGTGCGTTTTGTCCGTTTTACTGTTAGGGGAACAATAAATGTTGATTGTCCTGATCTATGCCAGTTAGGCAGTTGCAAAAGGAAGGAGTTGGATGAAATCTATAAATCTGTCAGTGGGCTGAACAGGTAGCTCATAGCTTGTGCAATAAAATGCTGCTTCCTCTATAAGGAATAAAACTTCGGTGCTTGGGAATGATGAATTCAACTGTCTTGCTGGTGAAAAAAAGATTAAGCAAAAGGGAAGGAGTTTAAGAACTCTGAGGCAGGAGATTTGGAAGTCTTAGTGCCTGATCTCTTTCTATACAGCATGAAGGCCCCCTATTTACTTTTAACTTACATAAAACTTAGCATCACTGATAAAGTTTTTATCCTGGAAAGAGGAATAAATTGGAACTGTGGACCTCACACTCTGGCAGCCCAGAAAGGGCCGATAACTCTTTCACCTGTGGCTAAAGGACCATCTCTCTGCTATGAGATCTTAAGACCTAGCTTTGGTAGTAGTTGGCTTTGTCAGCATGGCAAGTCGTGTAGGCATTGAGTCATTGTGAAGAGTCACCTGAGAAGGTACTTCAGACTGGCGTGGGAGAAAGGAGTAGGGCTTAGAACAAAGTGAGCAAAGCTGGGGTTCCCTTGGCATGATCAGCAGGATAGGTGAAGGGACATGGGATGGGGATTAGAGTTGTGGAAAGCATTAACAATCACAGAATTATTCAAGCTGGAAAAGACCCTTGGGATCAAGTCCAACTCTTAACCCTACTCTGCAAAGTTCACCCCTAAACTGTGTCACTCAACACCACATTTAAATGACCCTTAAACACATCCAGGGATGGTGACTCAACCACCTCCCTGGGCAGCCTGTTCCAGTGGCTGAATGGAGACAAGAACGTTGAAATTGCTGCAGGAACAGTGACGTTCAACAAGAGTCACACTGGGCCAGTAAACTCAACAGTAGCTGTGCCTGGGGAAGCAGCAGACGCGTGCGGTACGCCCAGGGCTGTCTCAGTTGGAGCTGGGGGCTGCCATCAGAAGGGCCAGGGGTGCCGAAGCCAGAGGGCTTAAGCCAAGAGTGTTTGAGGGCAGAGTTCTGTCCCTGAGCTGAGCTCGTACAGAGCTGCAGTTCATGTATTCATTATTGCCAGCTGCTCATTAATCTCCCTTCTGTATCTAAGGAAAGCTGGAATTTTGACCTCTTAGCATTAATGTATTTTTGTTATGTTTTCTTTTGCTTTGCTTTTAATGAGCTACAGGCAAGGTCTTCTCCCCGTGACATATGTCTGGTTGCTGTGCAAATTAGGACATTCCTCATCTTGCTTCATAAAATTTCTATGCTGGGATCACAGGATATCTTTTTGCATACCCATGGTCACCTCTCAAGCCTAATTTTTAAGTATCAGGAGGCAGGGTTACCAGAAGTGTCTTGCATCTGGCAGGGTAAAAAGTTAAACAGTCACATGTTCCCACTTGTTTTACACAGCCCTCAGAACAGGGTGTAACCTGCCAGTCTCCGAGAGGTGCAGAGTCAGATCCTTCATCAGGATTTAGCTCATGTCTCTTCTCCTGGTTCTGCTTGAAGAATGCTCTCCCCCAGTCAAGTTGTTACTGAGAAAAAGGTGTTTTCAGAATAGCTTTACTTTTTTCCCCTAGAAATAGCTACAGATGTTACTTTGATAAGTATATACGGGTTGTTTATTGCTCTATTTTCTGTTCTATTTCTCAAGTGCATTTAATAGGGAATGGTCTTTATGCTGCCAGTTCCAAGGTAGGTTATCAGCTTTTGGGTTTGTATCATTTTCATTGCTCATTATATTCCCTTTTATGTGTATAGAGGTATCATTTGCGTGTCCTGTAGAGTTTATTCCACTTTAAACTAAAGAGCTTTCCTATCTGATCTTATTCCAGACAAGTACTTTCCTTCCCTCAACATAATAAAGACTGTCCAATTAACTTCTACAAATTTCTTTGGTGTTTTCAGTGTGCCTTGAAGGTAGTATTAACTTTTCAGATACCTTGGAAGAAAATGTAGGCTGCTTCACCTGCTATCCCTAATAACTATTTTACAACAACTTCTCCAGCATTTTACAAGTATTCTGTGAAGCTTCAGTCAGTGCATGTTCAGCATCATTCTGGGAAAGACTGATGAACACGTCTTTTTTGAGGGGTAAGACTTCTTACATGTACACTCCTTTGCTGAGTTGTTTTTCACTGTGATTTTCAGCGTGTTCTTGGGGTGACATCATCCAGTCACTCAAAGCCTTCTGGCAACTTGTTTTTGTACCTGCAGTCTTAAAATCGTCTTAGTTGTCTGGACTGCAGGAGGTCTTTATTTGCCCTATAGAAGTAGAGAAAGACCATTATAAATACTGTTTGGCTTTGTGATTTTATTTTTACTTTGTTTTTTTTCTTATCCTGTTAGCATGTTGTATTTGTCTCATCATTTCCCATCATTGCTAATAAGCAAGATCATTTGTTGAAATTTCCACCGAGCCCGTTAGAATAGTTCTGGCAGAGATGGTTTCACATCATGTCAGTTCTGCTTCAAAAAATCTTCAGGGCAGCTAAACTCATTATGTGCTAGGCTTGAGTTTTCTTGTAGTCTGCTGGCAGTTATTTAATCATTGCAAAATGAACTCTTTACATGGGTATTTTTAAACAGATAAATCTTTCTCTTGGAGAATATTGCTCCAGTTACGCGCAGCTGATCACTTAGAACACATGAAGATTTTTCTCCTTTGTGAACAAAGGATCTGATTTTCATGTGAAGAATCCAGATTCTACCCTAGTATGACTCCACTGGCTTCAGCAGAATTGTACCTGCTGTACTCTAGGATAAATTACATGGGTTTTCCTTAAAAGCAAACAAAGTACCCCCTGGTTTTCAGGTTGCCCAAGAAGTTACAAGATGTGACTTTCAACAATCCCACAAAAGCCTTCAGTCTTGCATGCAAGGGCTTGAAAACATCTGGAGCTTTCAAGATTTCCCAACACGTGCCCTTGCACAGTGTTGTTTGCAGGTTGTTACTTGACAGGGGACGCCTTTGTCAGCTGCTCAGTGGAATTCAGCTGCAGTTCTGCTGCACGTGAAGACCGACTGAAACCTTTCCTGTAAACAAGGAGTATATCCATTTAATTTAATGGAGCTGGTTGCAGAATGACCTAATGGATCAGGCCAACTGAATAAATATTACAGGCATGAAATCGTCCAGAATTTAATTCTACAAAGCACTTGCACACTGAATGTTTGAGTTGAGTAAATGAAGTGAATTGTAAGACAAAACCAAAGGCTGACACCTTTGGCATTCTTTTTTTCTACTTCTGGCTGCTGATTATCTGGCACTAAATTTAACAAAATGTATTTCTTACTTTTATTATTCTTTTATTTATTTTTATTTTTTATTAACTCTCTCTGGTGGCAGCTTGGTGAAAGAGCATTTAGTTCCTAGAGAACAGTACTGGTCATGGATTGTTCGTTCCTTGGCTGAGAGGTCTCAAGGGCTGTAATCCAGGTTTGCTAAACTCTGACAGAAATGATCAAAAGTATGATAAGAAACATTTCTCTGCGTGGTGCTGTTGTCAGGGTGGCTGGGAGATGAAGCACAGTCTGCCTGTTGGTCAGTTGTAATGACAAGGATGGGAAGGAGGTGGGGAGGACTCACCCACCCCTGGTCTCATCCCATGGAGCAGCTTAGGGACAGCTGAGTCAAATGAGAATCCTGTGCTGGGCAGCTCTTCCTCCTGGAGGATTATGTTTAAGCATCAACAACACTTTAGGAAAATGACATTTGCTTTGCTTCCTTGAAGTTCCTTATTGAGTGACAAGCAGCTATGATAACTGTGATACAATTGCCCTATATTCTGCTTGTTCTTTCCCTTTTGCAAAGAAGCAGGCAGAAGGGTTCAGCAGACCAGAGTTGATAATCCTGATGAATTCTTTCCAATTCTGCAATCACCCAGGTGCTGTGTCACTGCTCTTACTGGATGGTGCACGCTTCCACGTTCCACCAACTGAGAACCAATCCTGGCTTGCAGAGAGCCCCGTAGGTCAGTGTCGCATGTGCCAACGGCAGCAGCTACAAACTACAAGAGAAATGTCCAAAAAGTCTTAATTTGGAGACACAACAGGCTGGTGCAGATCAGCAGTGGATTCACATAATTGAATTTCAGGCAAACCATTCCAGCCCAAGGGTCAAATTATGAATAAATATAAGACAAAACACACCATCTGGTGAACCCTGCCTAATGTAACTGAATTAATTGTTCAGTGGATCTCAAGGCCAGTTAAATAGCTTATCCGTATTTCTTGCTTCTTGCTAAATGACACACTTAAAGCTCTTCCTTTTCTTCTCCCACTCTAACCCTTTAACCTCTGAGTCATTCAGCAGTGGTGGGTGGTGGCTGCTCTGACAGCGTGTTGAGTTTGCTGCTGAAATAAACAGGCTACTTCAGAAATTTTTTAGCAAATGAGAGCCTGCGGTCAATGACTGACTGTCAAACATATGGGCTTAAAAAAAGGCATCATTTTAATCCATCGCAGTTATTATTTGCATCGTGCTATCTACTTTTGAGGGGGGTTTACGGGCAATATCTATCTCTGGGATTGTTTCCTGTTGGAGGAGTTATGCACGGAGATGAAAAAATAGCAGAGCTGGATGTGAAATGGTTGCTGTAAAGTCTAGCTGTGTCTCAGCAGTTTTATGATTGGGTTGGTTATAAAATTAGTGGCTTACTTTGTTGAGACTTCTCTGCCTTTAGCAGGCTGCTGGACAACTTGATTGTTAGAAGACCGAGACAACATTTTTTTTTTTAGGTGGTGCAATCTGCAGTTTTTTAATGTGTTTTTCTATTGGGAAGAGAGGGCTTGTTTTTCTTCCAGAATACTTTATACATTTGTACAGAAAATAGGACAGTCACATTTTTATAACAGCAAAGAAATAAATGGTTAGATGTGACTTTTAGAAGCAGTAGAGTCTCGATCACAAAGAGCTTGAGGCTGCCAGTATGTCTCAGAAAGGTATTGCTGGTTCAGCCCCTGTTGATCAGAGTGGAATTATTCAACTGGTACCAACAAAATGCTGAAAAAAAACCCGTAGCAGATTACAAAAATATTTCTGCTTCAAAATTCTTACCTCGATGATGTATAGTGTGTAATTATATCTATATTTTTTTAATGTGCTTAACAAATTGGAAATATCTTAGCAAATGTATCTTTAATTTCGTAGCCGGTGCATTTTTATTCTTATTTTATGTATGTGGCATCTCTCAACTCCCATCATACAAACACATGGCAAATTATTTCATCAAAAGCAATTTCTGTCCCATAAAGATGTTTATAGCAGTTCATGGATTCCTCTGAACTGAACGAGAGGCTCTGATTTGCCTTGTGATGTTAAATGTCCCATTTCTCCCACAGTTAAATGAGAATTTTGGTGCCTTTTATGCAGCTATGTTGGGCCAAGTGCTCAAGTGGAGAAAAGAGAACTGAAATTAAGAGAACTGCATTCAGCTGAAGTTCAGGTTCCAGGTAGGCTGCTTTTCCACTGCAGATGATGCTGAAGTGCTCGGTGCATGTTACAAAGGCTATGGAGAGGGGTGTCTTGCTCTGCAGTCCCCCTGGTGAGGACACTCACTGGAGCTGCCTTCCTTCAGGATGAGGACAGACCATTAGTCACCAGATCAAAGCACTGGGGTGCTTACTGGCTGCTAGTGACAACATCTGGGGGTAATAGGACCCCAAGGAATATGGAGTATATGGAAATAGTCTCCCAGCTGGAGCTGGATCGATAATCCTTGGTAAAGCTGCCTGCGAGAGCTGCTTTAGCTGATGCTTGTACCCTGACCAGTGTGGTCCCTCCTGCAGGGAGGAGGAAAGGAAGGGGTGTGAGAACAGTACCCTGTTTCTTGGGCTTTGGTGGCTAATGATCTAACTGCTAGTTAGATCTATCCCTAAGGGAGCTCCCGCAGTCACCTGCCTGGAATCTCGTGTTATTTCTGCTTTGTATGTCATTTTTGAACTATCTAAAAAGGCCTCTTTGTCTTTGAGGGAAGTCTGTACCTTGATCCCCTTTCCTATGAGGGGTTAAAAAGAACACATTTCAGCACCTGGCTTTATTTTAGAATAACTGTTTAGAATCAAATACCTTAATCCATCTGTATTTATATAGAAAATAGAAATGTGCGCCTTCAGTTGAAATGCAATCCCATTGGTAAACAGCATTTTACCTTTTTAAACCTGTGATGAGCTGTGCTAACTAAAACCCGAAGTAATTGATACTCTTCTTCTGAAATACTGTAAAACTGGGCTTTGGGGATTGGGTTTTTTTGTCATTTATTTTTGTTTTTTAAAGTATCATAGCTTTGCCCAGGCAGTCAGTGGAGTAACATTGGCATGAGGCTTGAGGTCTGGATGAAAATTCTGCTTGCAAGGCTGTTCCTCGGGCTTCAGTGTAACGTTCAGGATTGCTCCAATGACAATATTTGAATCCAACTTTCCTGGCTATTCCTGCTGACGTTTCTGGGTTTAGGATGAATAAAGTACTAGAGCTGTAACCAGAGTTAACAATTCTGTACTACAATATTTCAGTTAAATTGCAGGTTATTAAATAAAGCAAGCCAATTTCTGATCTTACTTAATGTACATTTCCAGTAATTCAGGATCTGATGTCAACAAAAGAAATGTTTGAGATAGTGCAAAGAAGTGAAGTAATCAGATTATCTTTCAGGAAATGTATAGTGTTTATTTTAAAATATTTTAGCATTATACAGATCTGGTAGAAGGATGCACAGTTTACAGGCAGTAGTTTGAGTCAGATGAATGTAATGTCTTTTCTAGTACAGCCTTTGGTTCTTGGCTGGGGTGGACTGGAAATGTTTCTCCCTTCTTGCTGGCTGGGCAGTTCACCTTCAGTTCTATGCCCTGTCTTGTTCTCCTCGAGAGATACAGTCCACCTCCTCTGAACTCACCAGTTTTAGTTCATCCGAGTGTGCCTGGCCTTGCCTTTGTTCCAAGAGTCATCTCTCAGTAAGAACACAGGACAAGCAGAGCTTACAGGCTATGGGGAAGCCCACAAGTTCGTTTAGTTGTGCTCTGCAAGTAAGTTTCATGTCTCTCAAGTGGAGAAAAGAGAACTGAAATTAAGAGAACTGAAATTAAGAGAACTGCAGTCAGCTGAAGTTCAGGTTCCAGGTAGGTTGATTTTCCACTGCAGATCATGCTAAAGTGCTCAGTGCATGTTACAAAGGGTATGGAGAGGGGTGTCTTGATGAATGGACTTGAGCATCTCCCCTGTGAAGAAAGACTGAGGGAGCTGGGGCTGTTTAGTCTGGAGAGGAGAAGGCTGAGAGG
>JANHFX010003524.1:12720-30310 GCA_027560015.1 Chloroceryle amazona | reverse complement strand
AAGCCCCTTTCCCGGCTCCCCAGCCCCTTCCCAGCCCTGTGCTGCCGTCGGCTCGCTGGGACCTGCCCACGTCTGGTCGATTTTTTCTGCCAAGACCACGTTCCAGTTTTCCCGCGGTAGCATCTCCGGGGACCTCCCTGGGGAAGTGGAGACCTGGGGCTGCAGGAGCGGGAGGTCAGCGGTGCTGGTCAGTGGTCAGATGAGCGCAGAGCCAAACGTCCTCCTCCCAAGGGCTTGGAGCATGTTCAGTGTTTATAGAGTTATTGCTGAACTTTGGAAGGCTGTGGACGTAATTAGAGTCCGGGCTTCAGAACCGATCTCTTTAGTCCCTTAGCAGCAAAGTGCTTCAGTGTGTTTTTACTGTAGAAGAGCCCCATCGAGAGCAGAGAGATTACTCACGGCTGGCAGTGTCTGTGCCCAGAGACGGCTTTAGGACTTGTTTGCATTGGAGGTCACATTGCCAGTTTCCATGATTGCATCTTTACATACCCTTATCTACGACTTTACTGGGTTTTATAGGGCCAGGCAGCGAGGCCTTTCCCCCACCGGTGCGGAGCGGGTGCAGCAGGGGCTCAGCAGCACAGTCCTGGTGCTGGGCAGAGATCCACCACGGCTCCGTGGTGCTGAGCTGTGGGATCGGGCACTGCTCATCGAGCCTGGATTTACTAGTCTGCAGGCTTTGAAAGAAATGAGAAAAGCTGCCAGTGATGCGACGCTGTTTAGCAGTGAAGTTTATTATGGCTTTTTTATTTAGTTAATGCAGATAAAGAGGCTCTGTGAACTTGCCTATTAACATCGCAGATCTGTGTATGTTTTATGATTAATTATTCTGTATCCTGGAAACAAATGTTAAACTGAGACTTTGAGTTCTTTGGGAATCACCGAGAATTATTCCGATCAGATACTACCCCGGATGGGTATTTCAGGGAGAGTCATTTTCTCTTTTTTGATTCAAGACTTTCTAAGGACAGCAGAGCTCAGGAGCAGCTTTCTGCAGAATGCTTCTGTCTCTGCAATGCATCTCTAGTAACATTTTGTCTATTCTAGCAAAGGGTGAAAGTTTTCCATCTGGTCAGCATGTTTAGGAGAGACTTGAGACCCGATTCTTGGTTCTTCAGCTTTCTGGTGAGTTTTACAGTGGTTTTAATACTTTGAGTGTTTGAGATAACACTAATGCTTTATATGAACATTACAAACCCTCCTCTCCCACAGGTCGGCAGCCTGTCCAGGAGTCTCTTTGCCTTTGCAGCCCTTGCCAAGAATCAGACTTCTAGAGGTTAGTGTTTTTACCACCGCTTATGTATATATCTTTACAAGCGATATTCAGTGCAAAGAAGCGACACATAAAAGATGTACAGTGGCACAAACAAAGGTAAGGAAACTTTTTCTGATACCCTGTTTTGTGCCTGCAATTCCATTTGCATAGCTAAGCGTTTGCTTGGCTGACTCTGAAACCACTGTCTAAAATCAGGTAGGTAGTGCTCAGCTGCTGATCTTCCTGCTGCTGCAGCAAAGCAAACCAGACCATTTCGTGCTTTTAAATTGCACTTGCAAATGCAGAGGCTGGCAGGGGCTGGGAACTGGGGATAAAGTGAGAAAATCTGCTTGTGCAGAACTGCTTGGAACAAGCTGTTACCACCCCTGGGCGATCCCTGTGTGTACCACGGTGAGCTTTTTCTTTGGGATGAGCTCAACACGGTGTGTTGTCTTTCTCTAGGTTTTGCTCCTGTCACAATTGAGACTTCAAGATACATGTACGAATATGTGGCCACTGCTTTGGACTGGTGGCATGCAGACAGATACTGTGAACAGCGCTTTGCTCAGTTGCTTTTTGAACCCCAGGACAGTGAGCAAGCTTCCTTCAGTGCACTGCTGCAGTCCCACCACATCAGAGGTCCTGTCTGGCTGAACGAAAGGGATGGTGTCCTGCACAAACCTAGGTGGAGACGTGAGTATAAGTGGGCTTGGACTATTTGGAGACATGTTCACTGCTGGCTCTTTTTCATTCTGAAAAATTAATCTGACTGGAAAAGTTTCTGCTCGTTTTATATTGTCAGTGTGGTAATACCTAGGACCTCTAGCCACCAGCTGGAACTGGCAATGTGAACACCAGTGATCCCAGCACATCAGCTGGTCACTGTCCAGGTTTTTTAAAGCATTGCAGCAGAGGGAGTTGCAAAGGGGCTCCTCTGCTCTGTCCTTTGGTGCCATCTCCCTATAAAGAGGGTCTGGCTTTCCTCAGCCTCACCATTTGTGGTCTGTGGGTCCTGCAGGGCAATGGTGTTAGAAAGAGGACCAGGAGAATGGGAGTGCCCCAGCAGAAGGCACCATGTGGCAGATGCTTCAAAGGTCGTTTGACTATGCTCTTGGTTGCTGTACATGGGAAGCTTTGGAATATGCTGTTTCTTCCATATTCATTGTTTGCAATCCTCCTTGCTAGAAAATTAAGTTTCTGGAAATTACACTTGCTGAAATGATGCAATCTCAGCTGGCCTGCCCTCCGGATCCCCTCCAGGCACGGGGGAAGCAGAAGCCATGCTATGTGCTCGCAGGATGTCCTTGCCTGCAGGGCCTGTGAGTTCTTAGCCTGAGTAGGAGGCAAATGAAAATGGTGGCTCATCCCAGTGGAGGGTGAGCAGGTTTTATCCCACATTTCTTCCTTTATGCTGTCTGAAATTTCTCCTTCTAGGGGACCATATTGTACCAGTCCTGGTATTTGGAGACAAAACAGACACAAAGTATGTGAGGGTGCTCTCTGACTTCCCAGCACTGCCTGCTGTCACAGCCTGTGCCCACCTCCAGTGGGACACCAGGACCCAGGAGATCGCTACCATCTTCTCCTATGCTGTGCCAGCTTTTATTAACGAGTTCCAGCTCCGTGGCTTTATGGACGAGGAAGGCTTTGTTCGATTTGCTCTCATAATCCATGAGCACCATTCCCCATATCTGCCTGTCTTCCGTGCTGATGGACAGTGGCATCACTTCTGCGTGACCTGGCAGCAGGAAAATGGGACCTGGGCCATCTATGCTGATGGTAAAAGGAGAGCATCTGCCAGCGGCCTGTGTGCTGTGGGGACATCTGCCCCCCAGGCCATCTACGGCCAGGGGACTTTCATAATTGGGCAGGATCAAGATTCCCTGGGGGGCAACTTCAGGGAGAAAGAGTCCTTCAGTGGGAACATCACTGACTTGCACATCTGGCAGAAAGTCCTCAGTGCAGAGCAGATTGAGAAGGTTCGGTCGTGCTGGGTGGTGGAGCAAGACCTCGTATTTGGGTGGAGCCCAAACGCTCTGGAGGTTGAAAGCACCGTTCAGGAAGTGACCACACAGTTTCTCTGCCCAGGTAAGTGTCATTGCCCTCGCTGCTCCAGCTCCCTTCTGCAGCAGGGGGTCAGCACCTGGGGTAGTCCGGGAAGCCAGGCCCATCCTTAGAGAGGCAATTTGGTGCAGTTTGGGGAACGATGCTTTCCCTTCAGGAAGGAAAGCAGAATCACGTTCAGAGCCGGGGCTGGGCAGTTTACAAATCGTACTTAGAGGCCCAGTCATCACTAAACCCTTGGTCGTTGAAGTCCCCTGCAGTGACCCCAGCACAGCGAGCTGCTCAGGTGTCCTGGGCTATTGACACCCGGCAAATCGACGCTCTGCTGGGGGGAGGGATTTGGCCTCTCAGCCAGACTGGTGTGACATTGCTGACCGGTCACGGACTCGGGACCTGGCATTGCCACCTCCTCTGAGTTCCTTCAGGAGAGGATTTACCAGGCAGGTTGGGAGCAGTTTCTGAGCCCAGTCCCTGCTCTGCTCTGGCTCTGGGGCTGCCTGAGGAGCCGCTCACAGCTTTTGTCTTCAGCAGGGTTTGTGGATTGCTTGCAGGAAGCGTGACACCTGCTGGGGGTGGCACGTCTCTGGGGGACCTGGGCCTTCTCTTTGTGTGTGTTTCCACAGGGCCTGTCGAGGAATGCCAAGTTTTTGAAGCTGGCAGCAGTGGATTCAGTTACACATCTTGTTTGCAGTCTTTGCCTTTTATCTGTCGCTACAGAAAGGGTATGGCAGCTGTTATTTATTTATTCATTACTTCCACGGCATTCACTCCTGGAGCTCCAAGCTAGGATGATGGGCAGTGATGGGGAGGCCTCGTGTCTGCTCTGAACAGACCACGTGCACAGCCTGCTGTAGCTGTGACTTTGCTGTGGTTGCACATGCACTGACAGGTTATTTTGCTGTTCTCCAGCTGAGCAGCAGTCTACACATGACACGGCTTCTGGATGCAGTGCTGTAGAACGCTCCCAATGCAGGCGTCTCCGGATGCATTGGCCAGGGGAACATGGGGAGGAGGTGGAAAAGAAGCATTAGACTGTCTTTCCAGATGGGATCTTGTACTAGAAATAAAGTACAGCTATGAAGTCTCCTTGCACTGACTGTGCTACAAACTTACCTGCCATCTGAGGGCTATTCCCCAGGCTGTGAACATGGCACGTGTTAACCACTGCTGGCCACCATAGCAATGGTTGTGCTGTTGTTTTATTCCCAGATGCGTACTGGCAACTGCAGAAAGCTCAGCTGGAATCCAGCCGTTCGCTTGTTGGCCGTGTGAACACGCTCGCAGAGAGGACTGTGGTGAGTCCTACAGCCCCAGCAATGGCAGCTGACACCAGGAGCAGGCAGGAGATGTTGGGGTGGGCTTGCTGGCACCTACTGGTGCTTGAGGTCACTTTGCCAGCACTTATACCTGTGGCCTTTTCTGAGCTGCTCTCAGAGAGCGTGACCAGTACAGCTGGAAATAGTGCTGTGGTGGAACAAGCAAAGTATTTCTTCAGGCTGACTCATCTCACTGAGATTGAGAACCTGGGCAAGAGAGTTCCAACTGTCAAGGCAGATCTCCCTCCCTGAGATATGCCTGGTCAGCCAGGAAAGTGTCCTGACACCTGTAAGGGCATGCAGGGCATCACCAAGGCGTAGCTGATGATCAAGCAGAATCAGGGCTCTGCACTGAACTAAAACATCTTTTCCATGGCAGATTCCTGAGAATGTCTTCACAAATGATATCCAAGACATGAACCTCTCTGTTGCTCTTGATTCTCTTGATGTCTTGGCAACTGTTCTGCGGGAAGCAGAGACACCCATGTTGGAGTCGTCTGACCTCCTTGCAGTGCTTCATTTACTAAAGCAAATTTCTGATCTGGAAGTCCAGGAGGGAGAGGAGCTGGAAATGTTGGAGCAGTTGGGCCAGTATTACATGGAAGTGACTGAGTTAATCTTGGAAGAACAGAATATTGGAACATGGTCATCAGTCAGCGAGGTAACAGTGTCACCAGCAGTCTGGCCACCCTGTGCCACAGCTTTTCATCTCGTGGTGTGTGCAGCTCCTTGGCCTGCTGTATGACCACAGGCTGAGGACATGTCCTTGCATGGGCCCAAGTAGCCTTTCTGGCCATGTTCTGGAGCTTGTGAAAATGCTGTAGACTGGCACGGAGCATCCTTGCCAGCACAGGTGATGGCTGGCTGCTGACTCATTTGTTGGAGGTGCAAACAAGTTCTTCTGCAAACAAGTTCAGCCAAGTGGTGCCTTCCTAGCCAACTCCTCCAGTGGTTGTCTCAGCTCTCTTCGAGCTTCTCCATTTTGTCAGCCTGGATTTATGGGCTTACTCAGTTTGCAGATTCCCAGTGCTTTGCAGATTCCTTGCTCCCACATCCTGCTGTCTCTGGCAGGGCAATTCCCTTCACTTTCTAGTTTGTTGTATTTTCCATGGGTGAGCTGCCAAGGAGCGATCTGTCATCAGCCCCCACGCTGTTCAAAACAGCACCAGGTTTTGTGGGGGGGATTTCCATCATCCCATCCCTGTTAGGATTTTCTCCATTAGCTTCTTCCCTTCTCACGTGGGTCTTTTGTGTGTGTTGATGGTCTGCACTCTCCACCTGTCTCTGGGAAATGTGTGACAGCATCTGGCCTGGCCAGTGCTCCAGGAACTGAGCCAGGGACCTCCAGAGATGAAAGGATGCTGAATAGTTCAGAGTTTACCTCATCGCTTAGAGTTGCTGAGGTCTCCGTGGCCACAATTACTCACAGCTTCTCAACAGTGGCATAAACCCAGCTTTGGCCCAGTGTGGCTGGTGCAGCAGATCTGTCTGCTGAAGGAGAAAAGGTTCAAACCTTTTGTGTACTATGGGGTGGCACTTGTGCTGCCCAGCACACACAGGACCTTGCTTAATGGGGCCAGTCACCTGCCACCCTTCCTGCAGTGGAGTTGATTTCTGGGTGAAGCCTTTTCCGGGAAGCAAGGATGGTTGTTTCACAGCTTTGACAAAATCAAGAGTCAGGTCTAAAAATCTACTTTCTTTCCAGAAACTTATTTAGCCATTTATTTCCATGCTGGTTTAATGGCTTTTTATAAAGACCAGCAAGTTTCCCTTGTTGCCAGTCCCCTCTCCTTGCTGGAGGAACTGGAAACATCCTTTAGTGAGGATATCAAAGGAAAGCAAAAGCCTCAAGTCTTAACTTCCCTTTTTCTGCCAAAGACCAAGCATTTAGGAAAACTTTTGTGAGCTGTGGGCAGTGTGAGCTGGTGGTGCAGGTGCTGATTTCCATTGCTGTCTGCATGTTTGTAGGTTATCAGAGGGCCCATGGCTCTTGTTGAGCTCTGTGACAGAATGATGTCACACCTAGCCTTGCTGCTGACCACAGAGAGGACAAAGATCACGATCCAGCACGGGAATGTTGGTGAGTGGCACTGGCAGAGCTGGGGGGTGGCAGCACACTGGGACCCAGCTTAGTCATCCTGCCTGGTTCCCAGTCCACGTCCACTCCTGGCACCTCTCGTCCTCTGGCTCATCTCTTGCTCAGCCTACAGCCATGCCCCTGTTTCCTCCACGCAGAAGTGTCACAATGTGGGGGCACCTCTCACACTGTGGGTTGTGATTGTAAGAAACCTTTGGGCGCAGGAGACCAACTGAGCCCAGATGCATGAGGTTTGCACTGAAAGGGATCTGTCTGCTGCTGCTGCGGGTCTTGGCCAGGGTTATAATGTCCTTGTGGTACTTTGCTGTAGCAGTAGCTCTGGATGGAGGCTGAACTCTGGTTCGGCACTTGATTTTACCCCTCCCCAGGGATGGAGGTCAGGAAGCTGGAGCTGAGCAGGCCGGAGCTGAGCGATGAGGCATATCTGGTCCAGAGCTCTGAGGAAGGCAGGCACGACCTCATTGAAATTCCTGCAGAAGAAATGCAAAGGCTGAAAAATGGAGGTAGGTTATGGCTCCTGTGCTTCCCGGCTCCCCCCTTGGCACGTGTGCAGCATCTCCCTGAACGGCAGGAGCTCTTTACCCCGCACGCATGCAGTGGGGAGGAGGTGCCCTTGGTGGAAGGGAGCTGGGCCATAGGGGAGAGATTCCCTACAGCCTCTCCACAGACACAGCTTGAAGCTGTGGTGCCCTGGACCCCCAGTATCCCACCCCCAGAAGAGGGCAGCTGAAGTATGGGCTGCACCCATCCTGCACTGCTCTGTCCCTCCAGGTCTCTGCAGGGTCATGGTGAAGAACATGTGGTTTGGCTACAGCTCCCTGCAGCGCAGCCTGTCCGGCAGCATCGGTGTCTCCCAGGACGTGGCTGCCTCTGACAGAGGACAGAAGTGAGTGAAACAGACAGACTGCACCAGGGGAGGTTTAAGCTGGACATTAGGAGCAATTTCTTCCCTGGAAATGTTGGTCAGGCCTAGTGGAGTACCCATCCTTGGAGGGGTTTCCAAGCTGTGGAGCTGTGGTGCTGAGGGACATGGGTTAGTGGTGCCCTGGACTCCATGATCTGAAAGGTCGTTTCCAATCTAAAGGATTTGATGATTCTCTGATTCTATGCACCACGGTGTCTCTTCTGCGTGCCCCTGGTTCCCCTGAGGGTATCTCCTCTGCTGGGGTGCCCTGGGGCTGCTCCATCTTCCCCTCCAGCAGGGGCAGAAGCTGCTGGAACCAGGGCGTCTCTGCAGAGCGGGCGGGAGGCAGAGCTCGCTGCTCTCCCGGGAGGTCTCTGAACACTAGGTGGGGATGGCAGCCCACACATCCATCCCAGCACACCTCCCAGCTCCTTCACCGGACCTTTGGCTCTGCCATTGCACTGCTGAGCCGACAGCCACTTGGGATGCCACAGTGCCTCATCTTCACGGTCACCTCCTGCATCTACAGAGGCAGTGGTGGTGGTTCCTGTTTGCCGGGTAATCTGAGGTGGTTTCTGCCCTGTGCCCAGGCCCTTTGGTGGTGGCACTGAAGCACTCCTGAAGTGGCTCCCGGTCTCTCCAGCTGCCTTGTATAACATGAGATCCCAAATCCTGAGCACGTCTCGTGGTTTCTGTGCCTGTGAGCAGCATGCTTTCCCTGACAGGTTCCTGACCACCACGGTGGGCACCGCTGTGATCTCATCCACTCTGTTCAGTGACCACCAGGAGATTAGCACGTCAGTGCGCTACCACCTGCATCACCGTGTCCAGGTACCCTGAGGAGGGGCTGTGCTTCCTCCTGACCTGGCAGCCTTGGCTTAAGGCCCCCAGAGCTCTTGGGCGGCCCCATGCCCAGGTCTGTCACCTCGTCTGGGGAGGTGTTTATCCTGTGCAGATGGACCGTGTTGCAGCCTCGTGAGTGAACCGCACCAGGCTGCGTTCAGTTTGTGCGTGGCTGTGTAATTGCTTCTCCTTCTCTGCCTGCAGGACCTGCCCAGTAAGCTGGTGGGGCCCATCTGTGCCTTCTGGAACTTCAGCCTCAGGTGCCTTGTTTCAGTTCGGGTCCCCAGATTTGTGAGCTCTTATTTCCACTGGAAACCCAAACATAACAATAGGAATGTAATGGTAAGAGTAGGGATCTACAGTTCTTTGCCTGCTTTGCATGCTGGCATCCTCTACCTGCTGGAGTAGAGCCCTCTCCTGGGAAGATTTCCTCTGGAAAAGTAACCCACAAACAAGTGAATACAGCTAAAATGGAAAGCCCTAGTTAAATATGAGTGTTGTCCACAACAGAGAAGGGTTGGTCCAAGATATACAGCCCAACAGACGGGCAGAACTCCCAGCCTCATAAATACTGCTGGGCACTGAGATGTGCTTCTGCTGAATGTCACGCAGTGAGAGCACAGAGGCTGTGAAATTATGGATGGGTAATTAAGTCATTCAAGTGCAAAAAAACCCTCCTTAGGGTCCCTGTTTTGTCACAGGCATGGATCAGTTTGTGGAAGGTGAGAAGAGGGTGTTTTTAGAAGCAGATAGTTGCTGCACAAACACTTCCAGTAGCCCTACTCTGAATTTGATCTTCCCTTGGTACTGGGGCAGGCATGGAGAGTCTGTGCTCCCAGTGAGGCCAGAGCTGCCCCACAGCAGCCTCAGTCCCTGCACTGGGAATTCAGACCTGGAGCTTTGCTGGCTCTGGGTGGTGGAGAGCAGCTGGTTGGAGGCAGGCTGGCGTGTCCTGAAGATCAGGAGTCTGGTGGAGCTGCACCAGCTATGTGGCAGGTCAAGCTGATGGGGAGAGGATTGAACATGTCTGTCCCAGTGATGCTCTTAGTGAACGTGCTGTAAAAAGAGCTCTTCCCAGAGCCATGCAATTCCTGAGTTCTGTTTGAGGCAGTGATGGTTGAACTGTGCTTTTTGATAGTCACATTGACACTGGACCTATTTTCTTGGGTGTACCTGAGGCACAATAAGGCAAATCTGCTGAAACACGGGATGAACCAAAGGGAAGGCCATATGGAGCCCTGTCTCTGCCATCCTTTTCCCCATTTCAACTCTGCTTCTTCTGGGAGAATGAAATTCCCATAACACCTTGGCTTTCTGTTGAAGTGGATGGTAATTTCCACGTGTTTTCTCTGGTTTTTTTCCTGCATGTCAGCCCAGACTCTGGGGGGAAGTGGTCCACAGCCGGCTGCTCTGTGGTGACATCTCTCCCAGACTCCACCGCCTGTTTTTGCAACCACACCACGAATTTTGCTGTCCTGCTGCAGGTGTACGAGATGCGGGTGAGCGAGGAGCCTTTCCCTGCCGCTCTCTGGGGTGGGTGCCAGAATTGTGAGCAGTCTGTGGTTAATTTTGGGGGGGGTGTTGTGTCTTCTGTTGTTTCATGGTTGGAGCAGAGGACCATCAAGGAGGAGCTCACACTGCAGACCTTGACTTTCATTGGATGTGGAGTTTCCTTCTGTGCCTTGATTGTTACCTTCATTTTGTTCTTGGCAGTTGGGTAAGAGAAGTCCAGACTCTTGTAGCCTTCTCTGTATTTTTTGTTCACTATTTTGCCTCAGAACAAGTGCACGAACAAGGTGTCCTTTGTCGGTGTGAGGTGCTGCAGGTGTGTGGGGAGCTGCACTGGTGGTTGGTGGCACAGGGGAGGGAGGGGAGCAGTTGTTGTTGGCTAGGGAGGGGCTGTGGTGCTGGTTGTTTCTGAGGAGATGCTTGTATGAGCTGTGCACACACAGGGGTGTCTGTGGAAAGGCTGTTAGCAGTGATGATGTTTACCATAAAAGCTACTCTTCTAGAGTTAATTTTTATAAAATAAATGGAGCAAAGACTATTTCTTCAATTGCCAACTGTTCTGCATCGCTTGGCAAGCACAGAGATCTGCCTTGTGAGCATGGCAGTGGCTCCCTCCACCTCCTCCTCGCTGCCTGTTCCTTGGAGCACTGGCCAAGGTCTGAGCAGCTGCACCCAAGCGCGTCCCCAGCACCGGGTGCTCACACAGCAGGGCAGTCCCCGGCCTTGCTGGACTGTTGTCTTTGCAGTGAGTAGCAGAGAGATCTCAGGTCACCCAGGCAGGTGTGTACAGCCCAGCGAGGACTCGTGAGAACATGTGCACCCTTTCGTCTGCCAGCAGCTGAAGCCTTCCTCTCTCCTTCCTCAGGGTCCCCAAGAGTGAGCGAACAACCGTGCACAAGAACCTGATCTTTGCATTAGCTGTCGCAGAAGCTCTGCTCATGTTCAGTGAATTGGCCAAGACCAACCAGGTAAGCTCACCAGAAGGTGTTCTGTTCAGCCAGCAGGAGCAGGCCTGCTCAAGCAAACAGAACCTAATTGTAATCCCATTTATTAATGTTTCATTAATTACCTGTAAGTTGCACCTAGGGAAGAACTGTGTCCCTGTGTTTGGAGATAAGTGTACATGCACTGTGCAATCCCTCGGGAAAAGGCACTGCTTTTTTTCTGACAGTTTGTTTCTGACAAAAAAATCCATTGAGAAACTTATGTAGTTAGAAAGCAACAACGTACAGTTGTGATCCTTTCTGTGTCCTCTTCCACATCCCAGGGCTGTGTCGAGCAGCTCTGAGGTGAGAGGCCTGCAATGAGCATCCAAGAACTGCAGGAAAAGGTGCAGTCTGGTCCCTCTTCTGTGGCTTGAGATGCTCACACAGATGAAGTGAGTGTGAGCTTCAGCAGTTGGACTATTCATGTGTTGCCATTCTAAGAACTCTTCTGGTGCTTGTGGATGTTTAAATACATTTCTGCACATTCTGCAGTGTAATTTGCAGGTTGCTCTCTTCCCCTGACCACCCACACTCAGAAGCTCCCAGAGGACTCCTCCTGAAACAGCCCGTGATTTCCATTCTCTCCAGGTGGTGTGTTTCACTGTCACTGCCTTCCTTCATCTCTTCTTCATGGCAGCCTTTTCATGGATGCTGGTAGAGGGGCTTCTCCTGTGGAGCAAAGTGGTAGCAGTCAACATGAGCGAAGACAGGAGAATGAAGTTCTACTATGCGACAGGCTGGGGTATCTACCTCTAGTTATCTATCGCTATCCTCTGTGCTGGGCGCTCAGAAAATTTGTCATTTTTTTTTCTCTAGCAAAACTTTCAATAGGGATTCCAGAAAGTTTGGTTTGACTCAGTGTGCGAGGCGGGTACCCGTGCTCTGCAGAGGCTGTCTTACCTTTACAGGTCAAATTGCCAGTCTTAGAATATAAGTTAAAAAGCATTTCTGTTATTTTCCTAAAACAGAGTTCAATTAAAAAAAAAAAATGGAGGAGAAAGTTTATGGTAAGTTTTTGTACTTGGAGAGCATTTCTAGTGCCTGCTAGTAATCAAAATATAAATACAGCCCAGACTAAGCACCCTTTATTCTGAGTGAGCCCTTTAGGGACACGGAATTCATTTGAATAAGCCGAGTTTCCTACCAGAGAGGAGCCTCTTCCTTGCAAAATACACCCCTAGCTGGGCACTGGGCCACCAGTTCCGATAGTTTGGATTGGTTTATGTCTTTGATTGTCCATTTTGTTAAAAAAGCAATCTGAGGAGTAAATTGCTTTGATCAGGACTCGGGACTTGAAGTGCTTTATACCTAGGAGAGCGATGCTGACAGCGTATAAATCTGCTCTTGCGGAGCCGGGACAGCTTTCAGCTGCAGTAAATTGATGTTGCTCGTGGGGTTTCAGAGGCTAAGCTGGCTCACGGTGGAGCGTGGCTGGTCATGGGGGTGTTGAAGCAATTGTCTAGAGCGCAGCTGCCCTGCATGGATCATCTCTGCCCTTCCTGGCATTTAATTTGTGCTTGTTTTCTGCAGGCCTTCCAGTCGTTATTGTGGGTGTGACCCTTGCAACTTCCTTTAACAAGTATGTGGCAGAGAACCATTGCTGGCTGAACGTTCAGACCAACGTCATCTGGGCCTTTGTCGGGCCTGTTCTCTTCATCCTGGCCGTAAGTGCCAGAACCTGCCGGGAGGGCGCGAATCCTTCATGTCTGCTTTTAGGAAAGCGTTGCAGAGTCCGGGGTGTCAGCACTTCTGTAGCTGAGGTGCCTGCTCACAGCACCCGTGGTGCTTGCTGCTTTTATAGGAAAAGTTTTGATGTTCTTTGTATATACTTTTGCAAGGCAAACAAATCTCTTTAACCAAAGCAGATTTTTTATAGAAAAAAAAAGTGCTTGAAGGAAATTTTGCTGACCCCTTCTGGTATTGGCTGCTAAATGAGGAATGTAGATTATCTCGTAGGTTGACTGTGACATTGCCTTGACTAAAGGTCTGATTTTAATATGGGAACATCTACATCCCTGGAGTAGTATCAGGATCATTAAGCACATAGTAGCAGAAAAAGGTGCAGTATTTAGGGGTTCTAGAGTAGGCACTTAACAGGGAAGACATTCTGTAGAAGTTCTGAGGTAAGTTTTATAGATTTCACACCCATGTGGATGGCTTTATCAAGTATTTTCCTCACTGCTTTCTCAGGAGTGAGATGTTTCTCCCTAAGTTCTGACATTTAGTTACTGAGTTTGCAGCAGAAAAGTCTCACCCCACTGGTGTTGATCACAGAAGGTTACTGGGTCCAATGGCTCTTTCTGACAGGTGAACACCTTCGTGCTGTGCCGCGTGGTGATGGTGACTGTGGCCAGTGCTCGCAGGAGGTCAAAGATGCTGACGCCCAACAGCAGCCTGGAGAAGCAGATTGGAATACAGATATGGTGAGCAGGGAGGGGGCTGGTCTTCCCCACCCTGGCTGCTCTGAGGATGAGATGGTGGAATTACTGTTAAGCTGAGTCTTTGCCTTGGCGAAGTGGAAGACCAGGAGTAGGGGGAGTCAGGGCAGAAAGGATTTTCTCCTCCAGGGTAACTGCATCACCCAGAAGCAGTCTGTCTGCTCTAACATCTATGCCACCAAGAAGCCCAGCCAGCACTTTCAGCCTGGGCAACCCAGTGCTGGACTCCCACAGCTGCACTCACACTCCTAAATCTCAACACTTTAGGACAGGAGACCCTTGGCAGAACCCTTGGCTGCCCTGGGCCTGTTACCATCACCAGGAGCAGCAGGTTGGGTCTGGGAATGGCCAGTGTGAGCGTCCCCATCGTCTGCAGTGGTGACGGTGTGCATGGGAGTGCAGGTCACTCTCCCGTCAGCCCGCTGTGCTGCTAAGCAGGTTGCTGGACAGCATCCCCTCAAACATCACCGTGGGGAGGTGAGGTAGCAGCTTGGAGGGGTGCAAGGAACCAGTTTGGGACCTAATTTCCATGGAATTTTATAGAGCTCTGAGCTGCAGCGGCAGCTCCTCTCTGCTTCACAGAACATTGGGGCTCAAAGGGGTCATAACTGGACTTGTCTCAGGCCCATCACGTGTGTGTGCCCCGCAGCAGGGTGCCAGCTGTAGAGAGCACAGGGCTCTGGGCTATTTGCCATTATTAAGAGCATTTTCTGTATGAGTTTGGGGCTCGGTGTATTGAAAGTAATGCTGGCGAGGGTTGCATGGGGAAGGAGAGAGGATGTGGACTTCTCTAATCAGTCAATATAGAGAGACCTCTAAAAAAGTGCTGCTTGAGTCATTACTTTATCATCCTCTGCGAACCTTTATTGTTGTTGGCTGGCGCCGGATACCCCTGGTAGACACGCATTGTTCCCCTGTATCATAAATAAATTTTCCCAAATTTACAGAAGCATGAAGATAGGGAATTGCTGGAGGGCAGGGTGACACCCATATGCTAATAAAACAAATACAGAAGCCCTCCTTGTAGCAGTAATTGGGGGGAAAATAGCTGTTTTCACATGGCTAATGACGTCAAAGAGCTCCCTTCTTGCTAACTCAGTGATAGATAGAGAGCAGGGCTGGCACACTGGTGTCTGGGAGGTGAAATGTTTGGTTTTTTCCCCTCTTAACTAGTTTTGTTTGCAGAGGAATTTGTTCCATTGCTACCATCTTGGGTGCCTCTTGGTGGACACGTTATCTGAAAGGCACTTGCTGGGGGAGGAGAGCTGGCTCCAGCATGGAGGCAAGAAAAATTTCCCCTAAACAGCAAGATAGAGACCAGAGTGCTCCCATGGAGCTCTTCCTGGGGCAGATGCACTCGTGTGCTGCGTAACCTAGTGCAGGTGCCCCAGGCAGGTCATGGCAAGAGAGTCATGGCAAGGGCAGGGTTTGCAGAGCCAAGAAGGATATTTGGCAGGCTGGGGTATTTTGCCAGGACACCCTGGACTCGGGGACCTGAGGCACAACAGGGGCCCCGGTGGAGAGCTGGTGGCTGGGAGGTGGGTGCCAGTGCACACTGTTTTGGTTTTGAAATGCACCCAGGTAACCCTGAGCTCTTCTTCCTGACAGGGCCACAGCCAAGCCCATCCTGGTGCTGCTGCCTGTGCTGGGGCTGACTTGGGTGTGCGGGGTCCTTGTCCACCTCAGCATCATTTGGGCCTATGTCTTCATCATGCTGAACTCCCTCCAGGTGAGTCCCTACCAGCTGGACCCTCACTTCTCAGCCAGGCAGGGATCTGCGCTCTCTTGTGCTCTACCTTCCCCGAGCCGCTGTGCTGTTCTGTCTGAGGAAACTAAGTTCTTGCTCTCAAGATCTCAAATACAGCCCTGGGGACCTTGTTCATCTAATGGCCCTTCAGCACCAATCTCTGGAAGGTGCTACTGGTGCCACAGCTTTCCACCTCAAATTGTGTTTCTCATGTTAAATTTTCTGTCATGAGTGTGGTTTCAAAATGACACACCACAGTGCTCGGAGGGAACTTCATTACAGTATTTATTTGGTCATATAATGGGTAATTAAATGACAACTGTCCAGTTTAATGGGGCAGATGTCCCAGCTGCTGTTTTTTAGCCTTATTCCTACAGGGTAGGGATGGACCATGTGTGCCAGCATCACTGTCAGAACAGGGCTGTCCATGGAGAGTGTCTCAAAGGTCACTTCCAGCCATAGTGTGCTCAACTGCAGCTTAGATGTGTGTTCTAGGGTGAGTGTTTTCCGTGTGGTTCATGTTCACACAGACTTAGAGGTTGCATCCTAAGAGCTGTATGGGCAGAACCCTCTTCCCTTTGCCTGGAAGTCAGCTGCCTGGCAGGGAGGCAAGAGAAGGAGAGAACAAGATCAAGGTCTGAAAATGTTAACCCCTAAAAATCTGTATTGTCTGCAGCCATGCAGCTGCTCTCCAGGGATGCTCCCAGTGTCTGCTGAGAGTTGCACTGAAATCTGATGGGATGTCTGAAACTCAGGGACACGTTGTGACAAACAGTCCTAGAGCACGTGCTTGCCACCTGCGCTTCACAGCATCAGCCCCCTTGCTGGCAGAAGCTTTCCAAACCTCGAGAGAAAGCAGCTGTAGATGGAGCTAGAGAAGCACTGAACTCCACTGCTCCTGACATGGGCAGGAGAGGATGGTCCCAAGGTGGGCGGTGGGGCTCTCTGCGGGCAGGCAGTTACTGGTGGCACAGAGCCAGCCAGGGGGACACGCATGGACTCAGTCCAACCCCTGGGCTACGCCTGTGCCAGCACAGATCACACCTGAGGGTACCCCCACCGTCAGTCCTGTCCCTTTGTGCTGGATTTTCACAGAGATACTCTTCAGAGTCCCTTGCCCAGTGCTTGAGGACAAATCCTACTCCAGGGGATCCACGTCAAGAGAGTAGCTGGGCACTACCCTCCAAAGCACTGGGACCCAAAGAGTTCTCCATCTTCATCTCCCTTTTTCCTTTGGATTCGATAGAAATTGGCTCCTGCTGTAGCTCTCGCTCACGGAGCGGCAGAACTCGCAGTGCTTCCCTCTGGCACACTTGGCCAGTTTCAGTGCTGCACTGGCCCAGCTCTCCAAGGGTGAAATGCAGGCGTTATCACCACGTGCACAAGATGGGTGGTTGCTCCAGGGATGTTCTGCCTGTGGCTGGCACTGGTCCAGCGCCGGGTGCTGCTCACGCACATCCGTCGGCTCTCAGATGGGGATGTTCCAAGGCCAGACAAGGGCTGCCTCTCCACATCTCTGCAGGCTATCAGAAGGGTGGCAGGAGGCCTGTCCTAGCTGTAATTAAATATAGCATCAGTTCTCCTTGCCTTCTCGTGCCAGGCTTAGGTTATTGAGCAGAAGAGAACCCAGGCTCTGTGCTTTGAAGAGATGCAGTGAGCAGAACTGACAACAGCACCGGCATCTTTTCATTCACAGAATAAAAATGGTTTCTGGGCTCAGGTGAACTCCATCAGTATCAGCAGAGAGGCAAATCAGAGAGCAGTGCTGGGCGTCACTGCTGATGCTGGTGGAGGGGCTGCAGGATGGTGGCAGTTGTAACATAGGTGCTGGGCATATGGGTTCTTTGAATAACTCCTGGAATGAATAAATGTGTCCTCTGGATGATACATCTCCCGGGGCTCTCTCACAGACCATGACACTGTCCACCTTGGGTGTTACAGGAGCTGAGGTGTCAGCTGGATCAGGATTTGTTTTTTTCCCTTGCTTTCAAAGTCATTTCTTTTTTCTCCTGAAGCTCAGTAGGAGCCGTGGCTGTTGTGTGGACAGAGAGTGGAGGGTTTGCTGTGTTTGTTTCCCCCTGTCCCTTCATTACCAAGTTTGGGTCAGTTTGCAAATTACCCCAGGAGAGAAATGCTGGTGGAAAACTGTGGAGTTGAGAGAAAGCAGTGACAAAGATGTCCCATTTCAGCCCCTTTGCTGAGTGTCTTATGGCTCACCTTGGAATTTCCTTTAAGGCCAATTTCTTCAGGCATGAGCCTTGTGCAGGGAAGCTTTGCTGCTGCGGTTGTTTGTTTGTTTGACTGCTTTCTGTTTATCTGCGGAAACCAAAGCCTGTCTTCAAGGTTATTCTGTGCGTTGACACCAAACATGAGAACTCCTTCTCCAGGCAGGCAGCGCAGGAATTCAGCCGAGGGAATGAACGGCAACCC
>JANHFX010003524.1:0-12516 GCA_027560015.1 Chloroceryle amazona | reverse complement strand
GCGTGGTGCTGCGCAGAGGTGGCTGCGCTGGCTGCCTCGGCTGCCTCGCAGGTTGGCGAGCGGGCGGCAGCACCTTCCCCCAGCCCATGGCTTTGGAGGTAGCAGCACCAACACCCTGCCGAGCACCCGCTGCTGGGTGGAGGTATCTGCCACCCAGCACCTGCCTCACCATGGGGATGGAGCCACAGGGACGGGGCATTGCAGGCACTGCCAGGAGAAGACGGCGCATGGGCAGGAACACAGGCAGCAGTGGATTCCTCCAGAGCCATGGCTCTGCTTCCGCCCACCACTGCAGCTGGGCCTCCTCTCCTTCCTCACTCTCCTCCCAGCTGACCTCGCCGCTCCCCCCCTCCCTGCGCTCATCCAAAATGATTATTTCAAGGAAGACCTGCCTTGGCAGCCTGACCAGAAATCTGGTCTGGGGGAGTGACCAGCATTGCTGGCTGAAGGACAGGTCATGGCACGGCGCCAGGGTACTGCTACCATTACGCCTGCCAAGAGCTCGCAGATGAAGAGCGAGGCTCATTGAAGACAAGATGGATTACTTTTCTTGCTGCAGCTGATTTATCTAGCTGTGATAACAAACACCCCACAGATACAACATAAATCTGGTGGGCCAGATAGGGCTGCCTTAAGGCCAAAATCATTGGTCTGGAGCTGTAATTAGCCCCAGGCTGTGGCCTCCAGGCAACACTCACTCCAGCCCTGCCCCGGGCACCTTCCCTGAGCACATCCCGCTCCGGTCCATGCTGTGCCCCGGGGTTGGTCGTGGCACAGCGTGTCATTGCTCACTGGTCCCCCTGTGCACAAAACAGTGTGGTCTGGCACATGGAGAGAGGTGGCCACTGGAGCCCTGTCATGAAGAGTTGTCCAGACTGAGGCTGAGCAAAGCCTCTGGGTCCGTACCCCACTGAATTTGGGTCAGAGGGTCCTGTTAGTGCTGAGATCTGCCACAGCATGTGACAGAGGGACCGTCCCCAGCATCATGCTGTGCCTGGGGTCAGTGCTGGTGGGAAGGGAGGTCTGCTTCCCAGCATTCGGTTCCCCTAGCAATTAATTCCTGGTGGTTTCTGCTTTTGAGACCCGAAGGAGGTGTTTCCTGGGGGATTTCACATGCACAAGTGAGTGGGAGTGTGGGAGAATTTCGGGCTGGGGAAGCCAAGTGCCCAGTAAGGGGTGGCCACTCCCCCCAGATGAAATGGGAGAAGGAAGAGGGACTGGGGCAGAGACCATCTCTCCTTTGGACTCTCTGTGAAGAGCCTGGTCTCAAGTGTCATTTTAAGGAAGGTCCTTCCTGCCCAGCTGTCCCTGCTGTGCTGTGCCCACTGTCTGTGACTTCCCCTTAGCCCAGTCCTCACCCATTCTAGTGCTCATCAAACTCATTCCTTCCATGCAAAGCAGGGGAAAGCAGCTGTGCATCTCTAACCCCTCTTGTGCTCTCTCCTTTCCAGGGCCTCTACATATTCCTGGTCTACGCAATCTACAACAGCGAGGTAAGAGATGCCCCTGGCTGGGGCTCCAGTGCTCATCACAGCGACTGTTTATTAACTGTCAGGGGGTAGCTGGGGTTGTAGTAGGTGCAACAGGCAGCATAGCCCCAGCTGTGCTTCTGGAACAAGAGTTGCTCTTTCTCCATGACTTGCTGGAGGATCTCTTGCTCTGCTAAGGCCACTGTGTCCTTCTAACGTCCTTGCTCTGCTCCAGGTGAGGAATGCCATCCAGAGGATGAAGGATAAGAAGAAAGCGCTCTCATTCACGGTAAGTTGCAAGGAAGTCCTGCTGCCCCCTCCATTCATCATGCACCCGCCAGAGGAGGGCCCTAGACATACCTTTGGACTCTTGAGGAGGTGTTGGAAAGAAGTCTTATTTTTCTTGTCTTATGTAGGGAGCATGGCAGAGGCTGTCTCCCATTTTTTGCAGGCCTGTTGAACAAGGCAGAGCCAAAGATAATCTACCCTGATCAGGCAGCAACCTGCTCTACCAGGGTGGGATGGGAGTCAAAGTCCCAGAGGCCAGATTGCAGATGAAATTGATTTTTACAGTTGGACCTGTATCTGTCCTGTATCTCCTCCCTGTCACTACAGAACTGCTCTCATCCCATCAACTATTTATCAAGTCCAAGAAACACAATCTCCTGGGAGACAGGGAAACTAAGTCCTTCTGCAGCTGAGAGTGCCTTGTCGAACCCTGTGCAGAAGGACCCTCCAGTGAAGAACATCACCAGCAAAGGTAAAGAGGCTTGTTGTTGCTGTTGGCCCAGGCTGGGTGGTCAGACCACAGTAAAATGTTATTCCAAGGCTTGAATTTTAGTGCACGGTCTCTTGGCACCGCGTTAACTCATTTGTGCACTGGGCCTGTGTGAGCACTTGGGGTCTGGAGCTGCAGATGCAGCACGGGATGCGGGGTTCCCAGGGAAGGCAGGCACCATGTGCACATGGATCCCAGAGGGGTCAGCTTCATGCCTGCGGGATGGCTGGGTGTGGACAAGGGGTCTCATCGCTGTGTCAAGCAGCACTGCTTTCTCTTGAGGCCAGAATCCGTGTTTGTGTCTCAAAATGTATTTTCTGGAGAAGGGGAAGCAAAAGTAGCAAGCAGGAGGAAAGAGGGTTTATAGCTTCTGGGAAAAGTGTTGCATGTTCAGTCAGTCTGTGGGTTCAGTTATGCAGGTAGCCTGTTGGGTCCCTTTGCTTCAGTGGGAGATACTCTGGGAACACAAGGCACTGAGTTCTTGGTAAAACATGAATATCCAAACTCATTGTACTGCTTCACCCCTTAGGCAATTTTGGAGCCAAAATTCCCATGGGGATTTCATCAATTATGTCACCTGAAAGACCGGTATGTGATGTCTTCTGTTGTTCTTCCACCTTCACTCATACACAGAGCATGGTAGTTACTAAGAGTGGTGTCTGATGGTTCCAGCAAGGAGCTGGGACTTGGGACACCTTGTGGTATTACCAGCTCTGGCACAAACTCAGTGTTGAGCGAGTCCCAGCAGCTGCCTGGCCCATCCCACTGTGTGCAGATGGTGGGTGACATCGATCCCCCGTCCCAGGGCATTACAGAGGTTGCTGAGTGTTGCTGAGGGAACAGGCAGCATGTTCTCCTCCCGAGGGCCAGTCCATACACACAGCCTGCCTGCCAAAACCAAGGAGGCTTTGATACACATCCTGAAGACTCTGGTTTATTAAAATACCTACTTGTTATCAGCAGCATATTGGTTTAAGTCGTTTACATCCCTAGAGTGGCATGGGTTTGTGCCCATAGTGGCCACTCCCAGTAGCCAAGCCAGATGCAACCGAGTGTTTGGTGTCTTCTGTGGGAGCATAGGATGGAGAGCAAGGTGGGCTGGCAGGCAGGAGCTCCTGGCCAGTGCCCTGCCTGGGCTCTGCTGGGAGGGCAGGACCTGGCTCAGGGGGCCACTGCTTATGCTGGGGCTGGGCAGGGCAGAGCAGGCAGCAGAGACAACAGAGGAGAGCGTGTGCTGCAGGAAAGAGAGGAGGCCCCAGAACAGCCAGTTTCCAAGGCAGGAGCTCACCCCTGAGCTGCTGAGGAGCCAGCCCCGCTGCCGTGCCAGGGGAGAGATTGTAGCAGGGGCAAATGTGGACAGAAGGACCAGTGAACTGGAGCCAGTAAAGCACCAAGCAGGGGTTGTTAGGGAGCAAGGCAGGAGACTTCCCCCAGGGACAGAAAATTAAAATTGGGCAGCAGGGGCTGCCTAGGGCGGGGGAGCTGCATCCATGCAGGGAGGGCTGGCTGCGTCGTGCTGCCTGCAGGAGGGAGTCTGATGTAAAGCTCAGTAAGGCATGGCCCAAAGCAGGGAACAATTTAAATTTGACTACTCTGATACCACTTCCATCTCCCACTATTGAAATGATCATCAGTCCTTGTGCACTTGACACACAAGTGCTGTAATTTCCTCAGAATAAAATCCAACACTACTTTCAGATGAGTCTCTCACTGAAGGATCTCTCTCCCTCTCTAATATTTATCCTTTGAAAACCCGTGTCACATAGACAGCTCTTATTTATCCAATAGATAATACTTCTATAGCTGGCATATCGTTTTGAAGCCACTCAATAAAATCCATATTTTCATCTCTCATGATTTATATTGTGGTTAATGCTGTTCCTCCCCTCGTGCTGAACGCTGACCGGGATTCATTCGCAGGTGGTGCTTTCCTCAGTCAGCCAGGTGCTGGCCATGTAAACTGGGAGCAGGGCTAAGTTCCTGGCACCAGATACCAGACGTGGGCCACAGGGATTAGCCCAGGGGCCTGAGTTTCCTGGTGCAAGGAGCATTAGGAGGCAGCACATCTCCTAAATGCCAAGGCCGTGGCATTTCCTAGCAGGCAAAGGCAGAAAGAGCTTTTCTTCCTGTGAGGGTCACCGAAGACTTTGCTGTATCTTTGCTGCTTAAACACCAAGTGTCCGATTTCCTTTCTAACTCGTGGCTGCAGCAAAAGGTGAGGCAGATGCCAGTGCCTGCCTGAGGAGAGGAGCCCTGGCCTCGCTGCCGATGCTCCCTGGGTGTTGGTGTGAGCCCCGCAATGCTGAGCTGGCTGGGGGGAGCTTCCAAACCATCCCGTCTTCACCGTAGAGGTGGTCGGCTCCCCTTGGCTGGATGAGTGCTGCTTTCTGGGCTCGTTAGTTATGTAAGTCAGCTCTGTTTTTCCTGCTCCCTGGCTAAATGAGTCATGGCACTTGCCGGAGGAGCGGTGAATTACGAATGTCACTGGCAGCTGCACAATAGTTTGGATGAAGAGAAGATGCTACTTAAAAACGTTTGAAAATACTTAAACTGACAAAACACTGAGCGAGTGAAGATACAAACATAGACGAGATGTTCTTTGTGTTTCAGCTTTTTTAAATGTTGTTTGGTGATATTTATTGCTCTTGGGCTGGGAGCAGGAATTTCATACCTCGCAGAGCATTAACCATCACTTGAGCAGAGGGTGCAGGTTGTGCCTGCTCCTTCCATCACACCGCTGGGAGAGAAAGTTCTCTCTCCTCTTTTCCTGGATGTTCCTGGGGTCTGCAGCATGGTGACCAGCTGCTGGGTCACCCTGGGGCTGGAGGGGACCTGGAGCAGGGTGGCAGCTCATGGTCAGGTGCTGTCGAGGGGTGCAGCTGTGTCCAGGGCATTCTGCAAGATGCCCATCCCTTGGGACGGGGAGGAAGGCCCCAGTTCCCAGCCTGGGCAGTGGCTGGGTGGGAGGGAGAGTGCGGTGCAGCAGCTGGGTGCTGGGGGAGCCCAGCCTGGCCCTGGGCAGTGTGGCACAGGGCTGCCAGAAGCAATCAGACCTGTCCCTTCTGCTAACCAATGTTCTCCCCTCTTTCAGGCTGTAGAGCTGACAGCGTTCAAATCCTCAGGTAACCTTTGTCTACATCATTTTCTTTAATTTTCATTGCTGCTGATACTGGTTCCTGCGGTTACGTGGTGGAGTGCTGCCCAGAGGGCAGGTGGTTTCCACTTAGGCTTCGGGAAGCATTTTATTTCCAAACTGCCCTGGTGGGTGCAGTCCTGGTCAGGCCATCTGTGTGCCTCTGAACAGCTGAGGGAGGGGGGTATGGAGCCCCAGGACCTCTGCTGGTGCTGCCTCAGCTGCCTCTCCCCAGCAGTGCTGGTGGCTCAACCTGTCTCAGGCAGCAGAGGGGCAGGGGGTGCCTGCAGGTCCCTGAGCTGCACCCCAGCACGGTCAGTCCTTGGGGCACAGCAGGGACCCACACACCTTTCTGTGCACCAAGACCTAGGCAACAGCTCTTTGCTGCCACAGGGCATTTTAAAGCAGTGGCTGCTGCAGAGAGCGCTTGGGGGTGTCAGAAGTGCCTTGTTCCAAAAGAGGGGAAGCTGGGGAAGGTGAGGTGTTCTGACAGGGCTGGATTTATGAGCTTAAAAGCAGCCATTTAGCTTCTTCTGTTTCAGGTTGTAGAAAGGCCAATGTCACCATGGAGGTGGGTAGAATTAAAACCAGAAATCCCTCCTAAGCCCCAGACCTCTGCTCAGTGCAGTGCTGGGGAGAGCCCGGCCAGATGCAGCTCCCTGATCCCTCCCCAGCTTCCCTGCCTGGTTTTGGGCAAGACACCCTCCAGGTAGGGGTGTAGCACATTGTGCTTTATTATTTGTGCCAACCTCTGCCAAGTACTCTCAGTGCAGTCTCTGGATGGGATCACTCAAGCAGCCAGTGCAGCGAATAAGCACTGGGGATGGATTGATATTTTTTTTCTGCATTGTTACGTTTTCTTTTGTCAAAGGAAGCAGTGCATTAGCAGGTTTCTGATTTTGCTCCGCATTAAGTGTCTAAGCAGGGCATGCTTAGACTATTTTCGAGACGATGCCACCCAGAAGCATTGCAGCTTTCCTCCCCAGAGTGGACACATGAGCAAGGCAGAAGTGGTGGCATCCGCGAGTAAATGTGCTGCGGCGGTTCAGGCATAGGAGTGAGGGGTCTCAGAGACAGCAAGACCTACACCCCGCACGTCTGGTTGTGCTCTGTCCCTCCCCCACACTCTCACCTTCACCTGCTCCTGCATATTTTCATCTAGCCACACGTGTAATTAAACTCCAGCTCTGCAAAGAGGCAGGTTGTTAGTTTGGTTTTGTTTGCTCAGGTAAGCCCTCGGTACATTTTTAAAAACCTGGGTCTGCCCAGAGGGTGGTGGGGACACCGGGCTGGGCTCGGTGCCCGCCACTCGCATGCTGGCTGAGGCACCACGGCTGTGGAGGCAGCCAGCGAGCGCAGGGCAGTGCTGTGCATGGCCATCCTCTCCACTTGCCCTGAGAGCAGCTTCTTGTGTGCTCCAGGGACAGGGAGCCCTTGGTTGGGCAGTCCTTCAGCCTGGGGTGAATGAGAAGATCTCCTTGAACCGGAAGAGCACTTGTGTGTGTGCAAGCCGGCGTGCGGCACAGCACTGGTGCCAGCTCCACTGCACTGCTCTGAGGTGCTGGGCTCAAAGACAAGAGCTTCCAGACATTTAAAAAAATGATAATGCCCAGCTCTAGTAATGCCTGGAAGACACCTTTCACAGCTTGCTCAGCAGAGCAAAGTGCGGCACAGCAGCTCTTGGGGAGAGCAGCTGCCAGGGGAAGCAAACCCCAAAGCCATGTGCTGGATGACCAACCAGAGACAAGTCATTTCAACACAGCTGCTGTTTCCCCTCTTCTGCTTGTTTTCTCCTAAATATTTAACAAGAAGAGACATGTTTTGTCCCAGGTGTCTTTATTTGAAAATTTCCAGCCAGCTCTAGTGAAAATGGTGCTGTGCCAGCAGCAGAGAGCCAGGAGCAGCCCACCTGCCCCAAGACCAGTGGGGAGAGCTGGTGGGCAGGAGAAGCACTGGGCCCTGAGCACCAGTAGGAGACTTGACTGACTTGTTCACCAGCTCCCCAGAAAGCTGTGCTGGGTCAGGGATGGGATCCACCTCCTCTCTGCTCCAGCACCTCAGCTGTGCTGGGTCAGGGATGGGATCCACCTCCTCTCTGCTCTGGCACCTCAGCTGTGCCCTTGTGAGAGCTGTGGGCATCACACTGCCTTTGTGTGCACAAGGCAGCCGGTGCATCTGGCGTGGAGGCGCGATGGGCTCCAGCAGCGTGCTCACACGTTGAGCGTGAGGGCAGATAAACCCCAGGCCCATTTCAGAACCTCAGAGCCGAGGTGTTTTGCAGTGTGGCTGTGGCCAGGAGGCTGGCGTGGGCTCCCTCCCCACCTGCCCACCCCCGGTGTTAGGGCTTCCCCAGCAAGGGCTCAGTTGGCAGGGAGCGGCCGCAGGGTTCCGCAGCAACGAGCTCCAGCCCAGCTGTACAAAGCCGCGCGGTGCGGCGAGCGCGCTGCCCGGATTCTTTACACCCTTTATGGAAGCAGGGGATGGCCGGGGGGGGGTTCACATATTTGCACAAACAATAAGTACCGTCTTCCTTGTCTTGGCAAACAAGAGCTCCAAGAGGCCTCCACATCCTCCAGCTCTTCAAGTGATGGCTGCTTTGTTTCCCCACGATAATTTCATTATTCTGTTTGAATACATTTATATGTTGCTAAGCCACACATAGCAACATGGATCTTGTCTCCATGGTCCAGCCTTTCTCTGATCAATATTGAGTAATTCTGCAACTCTCGCCATGCCGCGATAAATAAGATTGGCTTTAAAATAATAAGGGAATTAGGATTCTTTGGGATTCAAAGCCAGGGAAGCACCTGAGTGATGTGGGCACTTGGTGAAATGCGGTGTCCCCGTTCCACCCCGCTTCCCCCCGCCATGCCAACAGTCAGGTGCCCAGTGGTGGGCTCACAGCTGCCATCTGTGCCGTGGTCCTTCCCGAGGGGCAGAGGGTACCTCATGCCCAGGGGTGTAGCCCGGGTACTACCAGTGCTCCCTGTCACAGTAGTGCTGGTGGCTCCATTAAATCCCATTTAAGCCTCATTCTTCAGCGCTCTTGCAGCTTGGCTCCGTGCACGGTGGGCTGATTACTGAGCAGGGGAAGAAGAGGTTGGTCCTTAGAGCTGTAGCCCTGCGCATAGAGGCTGCTTTGGCTCCCTGCTCTAAGCACCGTATTTCAGCGATACCCCCACAGAGGGCCAGTCTGGGTGGGGTGGAGTGGGTGGGGGTGTCATAGGATGACAGAGCCACACTGGTGACAGGCAGGACTGGTTGTGCTCTGTCCTGTGAGCTCTGTCCTACAGCAGGTTTGGGCCATGCTTCCTCTGGGTGTGCCGTGGGACCCCCCCCCACCAGTGCATCCACTGCCCCAGGAGGGAGCCCCTGCCCATGCACCTGAGACCGTTTCTCTTTTGCTTTAGGTTTCTGAGATGTTTCTGGGTGACGGGCCCGCAACGCTGAGTCTCTTCCCACAGCCGGGAGGACGGCAGGTTGGAGGAGCTGGCTTCTGTGTGGCAGCTGTGCCAGCCCAGGCAGAGCTGTTAGCCCTCCGCTTCTTCCTAGCAGTATGTGCGGACAAAGCCAAGGCAGGACCATGGTAGTGTGTGGGGGGGGTGGTCTCATGGGGTTTCCTCTGCTGCTGGTTCCTGCCCTGCTCCTCTCCAGGGCTGGACAACCAAGAGGCAGGGCCTCACCATGGCTCCTGCCTGGCCTGGCTGACAGCCCGGGGGTCCCTGTGGCTCATGCAGCCTCTGCCAGGGCGGCCACGCTTGGCCTGTGCCACTCTGCTCCAGCGGCACCGCCGGCAGCACGCGGCTCTGTGCTGTTGTTGCTGCCAGTAGAGCTCATTTGGCTTGGAGGACGTGAAGCAGGGGAGCCAGCCCAGCTCTGCCATGGCCGTGCCCAGACAACGTGCCCACGCGGCTGTGCCCGCAGGGACAGCTGCCTGACCCGGCCCTGGTGCTGGCCTGGCTCAGCTCTCTGCTGGGGCAGGGCTGGGGACAGGCCATGTAGGAAGCACATGCACTATGGAAGAGAGCGGCTGGCTTCGAGTCTTCTCTAAAGCCGCTGATTTCACCAGCATCTTCTGCTGGTTAGGACAAGAATCTTCTCCCTGCTCCTGCCAGGGCTCCTGCCCAGCTGCTGTGGCCCCCTCACCAGCCAGGGTTCTGTTTTCTGTCCCTCTGTTCTTTGCATCCGCCTGGTTCTCCTGTTGCCTCCCTAGTGTTTAGAGCACAGCAAACGTGTCGGTTCTTTTGCTGGTTATGCTGACAGTAAACGCTGATTTCAAAGGCAACCTGCTCTCCTTGGTGCGGTGTATCCATGGGAATGGCGCGGCAGCCTGAGCACCACGGAGGGTGGTTTGGCCCCGGTGCAGGGGGCCCAGGCACAGCTCTCTCCTGCTTTGCGCTGCAGTCCTTGTCCTCGCACAGCGTGTGCTGGCCAGCGCGTGTTTTCGTGCTGGTGGGAGCTGCACCCCTGAGGCAGCCCCGTGCTGGTCAGGAGGGCATGAGGTGTGTGCGGACCATACCCTGGCTGTCTGTCAGCCAAGCAGCATCTCCAGCCGCTGCAGCCGGGGAGGGCCAGGGTGTGGGGCACTTCCCAGCACTGAAATCCTTACAGACAGGTCACCAAACCTACTGCAGAGCTCTCTGCTCTGCTGTGGGTTGGTCCCTGCTGTGGTGCACGGCACACTGGGGGCTCCCGGCCACGGTGACCACCAAGGGCTATGTGGAAAATCCCGAGCCTGAGCTAATTACCCATAAACCGGTGTCATTCGGGAGCTTACTTACAAAACACGTTCAATAGTCGCTATGGTAATTCCCAGCAGCACTTTGAACCAGCTCCTGAGTCACCAATGCTGTGAATCCCACCACAGCAGTGATCCCCCTCCCACAGCCCACCCCCCCAGCTGTGGTGTCCTGGAGAGACACCCATGGGCACCTGCTGTGTGCCAGGGCCAAGCACTGCTCTGCTGTGGGGACACCAGGCAGGGCATCCCACCTGCCCATGAGAACCAGGAGCAGGGGCTGGCACCACCAAGGAGAAGTAGAAAGAGTCACAGAGGACAAAGTCTGCCTTTGTAAATGAACTGCAAAATTTATTACAGTGGTTTGTTCCTGACAAGGAAGTTGGTAACCTCCTGCCTGGGAAGGAAGGGTGGGGAAGGGGAGGGATGAGAGGGAGAAAAGGATGTGAGAGACAGAGAGAGAGAGAGCAGGAGAGAGACACTTAAGGACACTTCATTTTCTGAAAATAAAACATCTTTTACCTCCCAAACCATTTTCTCCAGTTCTTTATGTTCACAAAAAGAAGAAGGTGAAACCGAACCACAGACTTCAGGAGGAAAATGCACAAACATGTTGAAAAGCAGAGACAAACATGCTCTTCTGCATCTAACAAGCTTCCAGAAATGGCGCAGCTCCAGGTGCAGCATCTGCAGCTCCTCAAGGCACCAGCTCCGCACAGAGCCCGGCCGACGACAGCCCCACGAAGCGAGGAGCCAACACCCGCCGTGGAAAACAACCTGACCTGAGCCCAGCCACGCTGGAGGAGCCCCAGGGAGCTGGGGGCCCGGCCGTGGTGGGGGAACCATTCCAGGCTGCGCGGCCGTGGGGCGGGATGAGCAGAGAGCATGGCTGAGACCCAGAGAACACAGCAGCCAGAGTCTGGTACATCCCAGCTCCAGGGGCTGCAGCCCTCCCAGAACTGCCCAGTTGTGTCTGTGAGCCCCAAAGAACAGACGGCTCTTTGCCTGTGGCTTCGGCACAGCATTTGCTGTCACCTGGGGATGGGGGTTTGGGGCTCAGCCTGGCCTGGCGCAAAGCACAGGACAATTCTTGATACTCCTCACCCACTCTCTTGGGCAGATAAATGCAGGAGGGGGGGTACAAAACCCCCCCCAGCTACCTTGAGCCCCTGCACATGCTGGTGTGGGAGCAGCTCCAGGCTGTTTGCAGCCTGGACCTGCTGGACCCTACACCTCCCTCTGCCCGGCCCCTCTACACCACTGCCTGTTTGCAGGAAGGGGACAGGGCTTGTCCCCGGCCTCATCTTGCCCCTTGGCTGTCCTCCAGGCACTGCCTGGACATGGGGAACAACGCAGGACCTGTGCTGCCTGGGGACACCCTGTTCTCACACTTCAGGAACCAGCCCAGTTCATGGTGCCGATGCCATCTTGGCACCACGGGCTGCAAAGCTTCCCAGCCAGGGGTACATTGTGCTGGCACTGAGGGCACAGCAGCAAGGCCACATGCCCAGAGTGTCCCACGGATGGGATCCTCTGCAGCAAAGCTTTGACATCCCAGAGATGTGCTGACCATGGACACCTCTGGGCTCTGGGCGCTGCAGCTGCCATGTGCTGCAAAGCCACGGCTATTGCCTCCCAACACCAGCAAGCACTGAGAAAACAAATCTCAGCTGAGGGCTCATCATGACCTGTGTCCCCCCTGCCTGCCCTCGCTCAGCCAGGGCAGCGGCAGGACTCAGAGCAGGAGCAAAGCTGCAGGGAGCCAGGAGCAGAGACACCAGTACATGCATGTTGGGGTCCCAGCACAGCTCCATGGGGCCGACACCTCCAGCCCCAGCCCCCATGCTCTGCTTGGCTCCCACAGAAATCCTCTGCCTCCAGGCCAGTGCCCAGGAACACCCCGACCATCGTGATACCACAACCCGGGGGGCTCACCTCACTTCTCCCCTGCCCTGTGCACGAGGGGCCCTGAGACATGGAGCAGGGCTGGGGGAGGGATGGCAGCGGTGAAGAAATGGCTGGTAGGGGCAGCAGGAGAGGAGCATAAATAGGAGAAAAGCCAGGATAGGCTTTACCCTTCCTTGCCACCGCAGAGCTGAGTTGGGCAGGCAACGGGTTGGGCGCCGCGTGTGCAGAGGAGCTGAGAGAGATTCCATCAGCCAAGCCCAGGGCCCTGCAGCCATCAACTGTCCTTGTTGTGTACTAAAATAAACCATCTGGGGCTTTTCCAATAGAACAGGTTAAATAGCATCACTGAGAAAGGTGGGGTGGAGAGGCAGCACTGGCTCACCAGCCCTGGGCACGACTCCTGCCCGTGCGGCACCACTGGCAGCCCCGGGGCTGCGCCGCGGCCGTGCTGCTGGCCGCCCTCCAGGCCGCTTGGCGTGAAGCATCTCGA